>CAMZMU010000066.1:30295032-30367477 GCA_947311845.1 Poa pratensis | reverse complement strand
CCAAGGCCAAAGCAGCCTCGGAGCTTGAAGCAGGCCGGTTTATCCAATATAAGAGATGCCCTCCGAGCATATTCTTCGGCCGAGGAGCAGTCTCATCAACGGTGCGGCAAATGGAGGAATTCGGCGTGTCACCGGGGAGGACCTCGGTTGCATCCTTGAAGGAGAAGAGATAGTCAGGGTGCCAGACCCAGATGTTGGTTTGGGGGACCTTAGACTTCACCGTCTCTTTCTCTTTCTCCTTGCCTTTCTCCAACGGCAAGGTAGTCTGGCGAACTGGTTTTTTTGGGGCTGCTGCTTGGGCTGTTGCTTCTGCTGAGCTTCTGCTGTTGCTGTGTTGGTTGCGGGCAGTCTGGCTGCGGGGGGAGAGTCGAGGCTCCGGCAAGGCGGTAGCCGGAGTTCTGGCGCGATTGGTCCCCGCATCCGTTTGAGGACGCGGAGAAGTCTGACCTCGGGTGGGGCAGATTTCTCCAAGGCCGGGCCAGACCTCGGTGGAGGAGATACGGGGCGAGAGTTCGTCGGGGTGGTCGTGGCTTCAGAGGCACCAACGGGTGCAGTCATGGAGGATACCTCCTGATCCACGTCTATGGGTCACTGCAACGAAGGGAAGATGGTTAAGTGTTAATACCGAGGTAATATTTTAAGCAACAAACATGTTGGCTATAGAGCAAAGCATTACCCATCCGAGTAGGAAACCTCTTGCCCCCTCGGGCATGAGGAGGATTTCCGGACTTCTTCAGCCGACGTCTCTTGACCGGAGCCGCAGTGGGTCCGGAGCTCCAGTGGCGGATGGTTCGGCGGCCGAAGTTGCGGCACCAGCGCGTTTCCGGCTGGTTGCTGGAGTAAAGTTCGGAAGGTGAGGAAGGCAGGAGATAGGTACCGCGTTTATTGGTTCCATGACGAGAAATCCCTCCTCGTCATCCGAAATCTCTTGAACTGAAGCTTGTGCTTGAGGCTTACCCGCGGTGGTGACGCGGGCCGAGGCAATGGGCATGTAATCCTCGTTGTCAGGATCCACGTTGGATGGTGGGTCCTCGACAGGAATCCTTGCCGAAGTGGTCCGCAGGATGGACTCCATCCTCGGCGGTCTGGCGGGAGAACAGCTATATGGCAGACATATGAAAAGGAGTTAGGAAGAAAATGGTCAAGATGAACGTCGGTAGCAAGACCTCGGTGGTAAAGGAGTACCGAAGAAAACGTCGGAACAGCGTACCTGTTTTGGTGGCTTGGTCCTGTAGTGGGGTTCCCTTCCCCATGTCCAAGCGTCAGAGATCTTGGACTTGGTGATAGCTCGGACTCGCCGAGCTACCGCGGCGTTGTCCAGTGCAACGTGCGTATGGCGGGTTGGATCATAAAGACCGCTCATGTGGCAGATCTTGTGAGTCCTCGCCTGGAGAGGGGAGACCCTGCGCTTCACGAATGTGCAGGCCAGATCGTCAGCCGTCAGGACTTTCCCGTCGTTCGCAGGGTCCTCCGGGTCCTGCCATTTCGCAACATACCCATGGATGGACTTGATTTCGCTGGTGAGAGGGGAGTGTAGTCCCAGTTGAGCGGTTCTGTAGGAGGGCTGAGGTTAAACGCCGGCAGATTGAGGAAGTCCTCTTCGCCGGAGTTCTTCACGTAAAACCACGTCCGGAGCCACTTGCGAACGGTGTCCGGAGTAGCGATACGTGGGAAGATGGAGTTTCGGCGAGGAGCTACGATGGCTGCTCCGCAGGCGGTTAGTAGCTTGGGCAGATCCTTGTTTTTCGGATCCGGGATCACTTGCCGCTTAAGTTGGAAGTAGCGAGAAAAGAGGTCTACCGTGGCTTTGAGGCCGAGGTATCCCTCAGAGAAGGAAACGATGCAGGAGAGAGTGGTGATGGCGTTGGCGGGGAGGTGATGAACCTGGAGTCGAACTTGTCGAGGAAGCTCCGGAAGAAATCACTAACGGGCAGTCCGAAGCCGCGCTGGAAGTGCGCGACGAAGACCACCCGTTCCCCTTCCTTGACTTGAGGCTCGAGTTCGCCCTCTGGCAGGCGACACTCTACCCCGGCGGGAATCCGCCGAGTCGCCCTGAGCCACTGGATTTCGTCCGGAGTTACATCCGAACCTTCCCAGCCGGCTCGTTCTCCGACCTCCAGTTCGAGGTCTGGAACCTCGGTTTGTTCCGAAGTCTCAGGAGGAGACATCTCGGCAGAATCAATCTGCAGAAGAATGCACAGAAGTTTAGCAAAGGAAAAAGTAAATCTGGAATCTAAGGCTATATCTGGCTAACTCAGGAGGAGTTGGACGGCTATCTGTGTAATAGAGGCATATCTATGCTAGGCGAGCATCATCCGAGGTATGAAACTCATTACTACCCAAAAAAGTATGCAAGTAAGATCTACCGGAGGAGGTAAATAGAGTTTTATTCAAGAACATATGAAGAACCACAAGCGCAAAAGGAAGAAACCTAGGGCAATGCCTAGGGTATCAGAAAGGGAGTACATACCGTGAAAACGAGGTGCTGAAGGGCGGCGCCGGTGACGCGGTCGCAGCGGCGACGAAGGAGCTGCTCGTCGGCGGCGGCGGGAACGCGTTTCTTCTCAACCGGAAGCGGCGGCACTGGTTGCGATGGAGGCGAGAGGCGAGTGAAGGAGGAAGAAGATGGCGAAGTTGCCCGTGGGGCCCTACTTATAGCGCGCGCGGTAACTGCCCGCATTAACTGCACCACTACCGCGCGGTTATCGGGAGGCGCGGGATCGTGTGCGAGTGGGCGCACGGTTACGCGGTCTGCGGCCGCACGATCGGCCACATCGTGGGCCGCAGAGTGGCAACTGCCCACCCGGATTTCCTGCGCTGGTCAGCACAAGAATCGAGGGGTCGTGGGGCGGTCAAGTACTTGAGTGCGCAGGTGCGCTGTTCGGTGGGTCCGGCTGACGAGGGCGGCGTGTGGTCAGAATCTGCTTGGCAGAGGTCCGGATTCCGAAGCCCGGGCAGAGATTCTTCGCCACGTACCTCGGAAAATCTTGAGGCAAGATGGTGCTGAGTCAGATAGCTCGGAGAGTTCAGTTCGCATATCTACCTCGGATTGGATGGTGGTGTATGGGAGGTACCTCGGCGTGACTATGTTGGAGGTCGGTTTAGGAGGTGGTGTAATGCTTGTTTTGAACCTGCTACGGCCCTCCTTCCGAGGTCGTAGGACCGCACCAGCTTCGGGGACTAATATCGGGGGAGTATCCCCGGGTAGGGTCAAGGCTTGGTATAAGGTGGTGTTCGAAGTTGTGCCGAGGTACGGAAAGGGCTGACCTGTTTGGGCCTGGGAAGTCCGAGCTTCATCTTGACCTGGAGAGTACAGGCCGACCTATTTTGGCCCAGAGGGGTCCGAGGTATACTGTTGGCCAGGGCCGAGGTTCACTGTCCGAGCTATGTTCTGCCGACCTAACTACCTCAGAGCGGTGGTTTGTGTGTGGTGCAGGAGAAGCTGTGGGAAGGAAGTAAGATCCGACCTAGTAAAAGATATTAAGCGCAAGACCCGAGGTACGGAGCCCGTCACATCCGTGTCAAGCTAACCGAGGTGATGGGCTGTAGGTCGGGCAGGAGTCAATGCTCCTGTCACTTCCAGCCGGGTACTAGAGCGCCTGACACGGGAGCGTCTGTCAAGGAGCATGGCAGAGGCGTGCTCCGGGTTCGGCGGGCCTGCACGTCTCCGACCGCTGACCACGCGAGGTCTGGAAAAGGCTACGAGGTAGCTCTGCCAGGCCACGTCCTGTCTCGGTCAGAGGGGACATGCTAGTTCTGCCGTTAGGCTACAGGAGATGGGCAAGCCACGTCTTGTCCCTGACCGAGGTACGGAGGTACGGTGGTGACCATTGCAGAGGCATGGCAACAGTGTTCTGCGAGGGGCACAATGGTAACCCGGCTGGCCTATATAGTGGGCTTCACCCCCCTCCTGCACGAAAAGAGAAAGAGACGAACGGATCAATCAACAGAGGAAGAGAAAGAAATAGAGAGAAAGAGAGAGAAGCTCGGAACACCCGGAAACACCTCGGATCTAGCTCGGAGTGCCTTCTCCCTCCCGTCTAGCTCCGTCTTTTACCTCAAGTTCTCACCATTGTATCATCATATAGCTCGAGGAGCAGCTTGTACTTGTCACTTTGAGCTATACACTGACTAGGATAGTGCTGCAGTAGGGTGTTACCTCCGCAAGAGGGCCCCGAAGCAGGGTACATCGTGGTGTGTTTTGTGTTCTTGCTTTCTTGGTTCTTCGTTCGTGTTCTTGCGTGTTCTTGCGTGTGCACTTCTTGAGTGCATAAACCCTCCCCGGATTCCCCCAACGACCATTCGGCCCCATCTTAGCCATACCTATGGCATCTGCCGTGATCCACCACGACAAGCGTCGAGTACCAGTATGTAAATCTTAGTTCCACTAATAGTACATCTGTACATTAGGTCAAACTTTAATTAACTCCATATTTGTGCTTTGTTATTCTCTTTTCCGCTACATAAAAAATCCAGAAACGGAAATTCCTTTACATTATGCAGTGTTCTATTATGCAGTTGCACATATGCAAGTTAAATTTATCACAGTTTGTTCTTGTTGCTGCCCCTATAATATGTGAAGCCAGTTCAAGTCAGGCATACTGTGCTAAATTCAGTGAAGTACAAACAAATATCTACTATAATACAAGTACTGTGCCGGCCGTACGTATTCCTCGGTACGTCGCACCCAAGGCCCAGTCATGTCGCCCCGCACGGCCAGTCAAAAAAATAACGAGGGTGGCCCGCAGCAAGGTTTCTTGTTCGTCCGTCCTATTTCCGTCGCTCGCTTCGTCGTCGGGCATCGCTTCATCCCGCAAGAAAACGTAAAAGAGTTACGGGCGGAAACTAGAAACAGACTCCGCGTCTAAGTCAAAGCAAGAAACCGCGTCGATCCGTCCAATAAAAAGGGGGCCAAGGAGTATTGGGTTGCGGGTAAAACTTTAAAATTTTCCGTAACCTTGCCGCCAAGATCTATTCTATGAAGATATGTTGCACCTCATAATGCTAGATCTAGATACTTACAAACACCGTTGCGGAAGATCTTGTGTTTGTCGAAGTAGAAGTCGGTGAAGCCTGATGAAGAATCTCACGTCCACGCCGGGAGGTGAGATTGTTGCCGATCCGTCGTCGAGTACGTTCGCCGCCTAGAGCTACTAGCACCGACGAAGAGAGACCGCCTTTCCGCGTAGTTTAGGTGGTAGATTTAATCGGGCTTGATTAGATCTATATGAGACTAGAGAGATCTAATTCTCAACACATGCGATCTACTAGAGAGAGATTAGATCAAAGTCTAATTATAGCGCTGTCTAATTAGAGCATCGTCTAATTGCACAATATCTCAAGAGAGAGGAACTTGCACAAAACTTAGATTGTCCTCCTTGTGGGAGGGGGTGGAGTATATAAAGGGGAGCAAGGGGAGGAGGTGCATGGGGAAGGGGAAAGTGAAAGAGCATATTTTATATCCCTTGATGTTTTGTGTGTTAGGCAACAACACTAGGAACAATCTAATGTGATGTCAAGTGATGCAGGGATTATTAGATAATTTCAAATTGCATCAAGTATCGAAAAAGGTTTCAGCACAAAGAATCCTCTCAAGTCTGCCTGCTTTCTGTTGCCGGTAGTACCGGACCTTGTCCGGTAGTACCGCCGGGCACGAAGGCGGCAGTACCGCATCGCGTCGCGCGGTAGTGCTAAGTTAGCCCTGGAGGTTCTGGACTCGGGTTTGTTTTCCTCGGTACTACCGGACGAGCCCGGTACTACCGTTTGGGGAGCACTACCGGCCCCTCTGGCTCAGTAGTACCGCGTGTGCATTTTCTCTGGTCAGCCAGGCTTTGGGGTTGACTTTGACTCCGGCGTGGTTTGGCTGGGCGGTAGTACCGGACGGAGCTCGGTACTACCGGGCAGCAAGTTTTCTGCCCAACGGGCAGATCTGGTGGAGGGGGTATTTAAGGATGCTTCTTCTCCAAAGAAGTCAAGCTTCAGATTTTCTCTCTCCCCTCCATTAAAGCAAAGATTCAAGCTCCTAGATCTCTTTACTCCACCAACCAACCAAGCTCATACTTGGACATCTAAAGGAGAAGGCCCCGATCTACAAGTTCACCAAGCCGTTCTTCATTTCCCCCTCATTCACTTGAGGGATTCGAGTCTAGGGTTTCCACTAGGAAAACCTAGGCATCTTGTTGTACTTACTTGCTTGTTACTTTTGTGTAGCAGGTGTTGTGGTGCTTGGGAGCCCCCAATCCTTTTGTGGGTTGAGCCTCAAGTTTGTTGTAAGGGCTCCGGATTCCGCCTTGAAGGATTCCGATAGTGGAAGGTGAACCGAGCTTTTGGGCAAGGTTCATCGGAGAATAGGGTGAGGCCATTTGTGGCGTTTGAGTTTGAAACTCACACCCCTCCAACGAGACGTACTCCCCTAAAAAGGAGGAACTCGGGAATACATCCTTGTCTCCGCGTGCTTCCCGTTCGGTTACTCCTTACTCGCTAGTTCTTACTTGTATCGTGCTTAGTCTAGTGTTAACTTGTCATATAGGTAAATTCACCGTAGTTGCATATCTAGAGAATTTACCTTTGTGTCAAGCCTAAATTCGAAAAAGAGCTAAAAATTGAGTAGCACCTATTCACCCCCCCTCTAGGTGGCCATACCGATCCTTTCAATTGGTATCAGAGCCTCGGCTCTTTATTCGGGCTTAACCGCCTAAGAGAAGTATGCCATCGATGAGCATGGAGTTGAGATTCCCGAGCTTCCCACCGAGTCCACTTCGGTTTCCGTGGAGGACTTCAATACCTTGAAGTCCTCTATGGAAACTAAAATGGACAAGTTGCAAGAGATGATCTTGAAACTCATGGAAGCTAAGGATATCTCACCTCCACCCACCGCTCTTTCTTCGGAGGTTGACAAACCCGAGAATGAAGAGGTTGGTGGAAGAAGGGGGTTGATAAAGATAAAATTGACACCCAATTAAACCACCTAATGGTTCGGGAGTATATGGTGCGTTCCTTTCCATACTCTCCCGACCTACCTATCCCTCATCCTCCTATACACCTAAGGGGAAACCCACCTAAGCTAAATGCATCTTTGTTTACTAAATGGCAATCTTCTATGAGATCTTATGTGAACAGTGCATCTATCGAGCTTTGGAGGATCATTGAGCAAGGATATCAAGCCGTGGATGAATCCAACAAGACAAGAAGAGAAATAGTTGATTGTCAACTAAATGCCACCGCTCTTGACTTGATCCGAGATGCCGTGGGAGAGATGATATGTCTCACATCGAGCATTGCACCACCGCCAAAGAAGCTTGGGCTTGTCTTGTTGAGGTGTTCGTTGGAAATGAAAGCATGAAGAGAAACCGGTTTGAGGAAATGAGCAACAAGGCCGAAGGGTTCTTCATGGAAGATGGAGAAGACCATGAGCAAATGTATCGAAGACTCAAGTCCCTTGCCAATGCCTATAAAGCTCTTGGTGGGACTCATGTGAATGATGATTGGATCAAGAGGAAGTATGTGAATGCTCTCTTGCCCTTTGAACCGGCCGACTTGAAGAGTCTCCAAGGAAGGCACAACTATCCACAATTGACCTCCAATGAAGTCATGCAAGAGATGCAATCTTTCAAAGTCCAAGCCAAAATTGCACAAGACTCTCGTGCCCGAGCTATTGGAATGCAACAAGGAGCTCACTTGCTTTGAAGGCCAAGGTGGTTGAACACAATGAAGATCAAGATTGTGAAGATGTGTCCTCCATGGACCCCGAAGAACTCAAGATTGCTCATAGGGACTATGTGGCTCTTGCGGCAAGGACCTTTTGGAAGAACCCATCCAAAGCTAAAGCTCAAGTGGAGCAAAAGTTCAAATCTAGTGGTTCAAGGAGGGCAACCCAAAATGAAGACTTGCTTCAATTGCCAAGATAGATATCACTATGTTGCCAGTGTCCCTATGAGAACCGTGAAGAACATGGAGGAAGGCTTGTTCTCAAGAATGCCTCAAAGTCCCCTAGCAAGAAACCTTTCTTCAAGAAGAACCTTCCCAACAAGAAGCCTCCTTCAAGAATGGTATTGGTGACAAGAGAGGAGTACATGTCCGGGGTGAGAGCGATGAAGAAGAAACCACAAGTGAAGTGGCCGCTATTGCTATTACTTCATCAACACATCATCTCTCTTCGAATCCCCAATGAGAACGTCCCATCCAATCCGCCAAGTGTCTCATGGCCAAGGCCACCGAGGTATCATCTCCTTCCCCTCCAAGACTATAAATGAAATGGATGATCTTATGAGTCTTAGAGTAAAGGAAGAAAATGTTGCTTTGGATCGTTTCATGACTAACTTGCAAGGTGAAGCCAAGAAACGCTTTGAAGCTCTTATGAGCGATTATGGGCGGATTCAAGAGGAGCTTGATGAGAAGGAGAGACTTGAAAAGAGTATGCTAATGATATTGCCGCTCTCACCGTGGCTCTTGAGGAAGAGCATGAGCTTCGTGTTTCTCTTGAAGAGAAACTTGAAAATCTTGATGAGTCACAAAATGCAATCTTTTCTCAAATCATTAAAGAACGTGACCATGCAATTGCAAAATATAAGCTTTACAAGAAAGAAAAGGTTGAATTTGGTGTTGGTCATGATAGACTAACCGAGGAGCTAGAGAAGCTCACCAAGGCTCACAAGGCCTTGGAGAGTGAACACTCTATTCTCACCAAGTCTTTTGAACAACTTCAAATTCAATCATCTAAAACTAATGTTCCTAGTTCCTCTACTACTTCTTGTGATCATGCAAATGTCATTGAGGAAAATGCTAGGTTGAAGGTCGAACTTGCCAAGGCCTCTATTCCCAAAGCAAGCCTCTTGATGATCTTTTGCAAATGCAAAAGCCACACATTGGGAAAGAGGGTCTTGGTTATGTTGCCAAGAAGAAGAAGAAGAACAAGAAGAAGGCCAAGCCCGCACAAGCAAAGAAGACTACCATTGCGAGTGGTGATGCCACAAGGGGCAACACTCCTCGTAGTGACTTTGCGGGACATGCTAACCCCAACTATATTCTTTATGTTGATTATTATGGGGATGTTTATGCTAAATATGTTGGTCCTTATGATGGTTTCATTGCTTACTCTATTTGGGTTCCTAAGACCCTTGTTGCTAACAAAAGAGGACCCATTGCAAGATGGGTACCTAAAACCAAGCAATGATTTCTTGTAGGACTATGCTTCCGGTGGGTCGAAATGGGTGATTGATAGTGGATGCACAAGTCATATGACCGGAAGCAAGGAGATCATGACGGAGTTGAGACCAAATACAAATCAATCAACCGTCACTTATGGAGATAATCTAAAGCAAGGTATCGGGTCTGGCAAGGTGGTAGTTGCAAGGGATATCACCCTTGTAAATGTCATGCTTGTTGAGTCCCTTGGTTACAATTTAATTTCCGTTCGTGCCGTTAATAAGATGGGTTTTGCCGTCATTTGATCTTGATATTGTGGTACTCATGTGGAGCAAGACTCTAAAGGTCGCTTACGTTGGGTATGTCGAAAATGAGTTGTTTGTGGTAGACTTTTCGGAGTCAACCAACTCTCAAGCGATGTGCTTATTCGGAAAGGCCGACGTGGGGTGGTTGTGGCATCGCCGCTTGTCCCATGTCAATATGAGAACTTTGCAAAGTCTTCACAAGGGTGGCCACATTCTTGGACTAAAAGAGAATGTTTCTTTTTCTAGAGATCGTCTTTGTAGGGCTTGTGTTGAAGGAAAGATGCATGATTCTCCCCACCCAAGCAAGACCATCATTTCATCAACAAGGATATTGGAACTTCTTCATGTTGATCTTTTGGTGCCGTGCCTCAACCAGTCTTGGTGGGAAGAAGTATTGTTTGGTGATTGTTGATGACTATTCAAGATTCACATGGGTTTATTTCTTCAAGTCGAAGAGTGAGACCCAACAAGCCGTCATCGACTTCTCCAATGAAGTTCAACGTCAACACAATGTCCCTATATTGGCCATTAGAAGTGACAATGGCTCCGAGTTCAAGAACTACACCCTAAATGAGTTTCTTAGTGAAGAGGGAATTCGTCATCAATATTCCGCTGCGTATACCCCTCAACAAAATGGTGTAGCCGAGAGGAAGAACCGGACCCTTATGGATATGGCAAGGTCTATGTTGGCGGAGTTCAAGACCCCACTTTTCTTGTGGGCCGAGGCCATCTCCACGGCATGTCACTCATCTAACCGCTCTACTTCCGCACGGGAAAGAAGTTCACTCCATATGAAATGCTTACCGGCAACAAGCCCAATATTTCCTACTACCGGGTGTTCGGTTGTAAGTGTTTCTATAAGATCAAAGGTTATCGTTTATCTAAATTTGAGTCTAAGGCTTTAGAGGGTACTTTTGTTGGTTACGGTGCCGAATCCCACACTTATAGAATCTACGACAAGTCCTTCGGGACATTGTAGAATCTTGTAGTGTGGAGTTCGATGAGAATGACGGCTCCCAAGTGGCGCAATTTCATGTTCGTGATGTAGATGATGAGGAACCTCAAGATGCAATAAGGCGAATGGGCGTGGGATTCTTTCGCCCAATCGAGATCCACCATGAGGCGCCTCAAGAAGGACCAAGCTCCACCCATGTGGAGCATTCATCATCACAAGTGGAAACCGCACCATCCGATGGAGCAAATGATGCACCAAGCCAAGAACAAGTTCAAGACCCTCCTCAAGTTGATCAAGTTGCTACGCAAGAACCAAGTTCTCCAATTATTGATGCTAGCCATGATCAAGACCAAGGTCCATCCTCCCTTCTAGTGATGAAGGTGTGCACATTGAAGACCAAGGTCATCATTCCGGTCAAGACGGGGACACAAATGATCAAGATGATCAAGAGATTCCTCCAAGCTCTCGTGAGGATATCGACACCCGTCGTCATGCAAGAAATGTCAAGACCATGGAAAGAAGACAACACTTGTTGGAAAATATTATTGGTGATTTGAAGAGCAAGGTTGTGACTAGAAGACAATGTGCAAACTTTAGTGAACATCAAGCACACATATCCATGGTGGAACCAAAGAAAGTCTTTGAAGCTATTGAAGATCCGGATTGGTTGAATGCAATGCATGAAGAGCTCAATAACTTCAAGCGCAACAAGGTGTGGAAGCTAGTTGAGAAGCCAAAGGAGTGCCGCAATGTTATAGGCACTAAATGGATATTCAAGAACAAGCAAGATGAACATGGCATGGTGGTGAGGAACAAGGCAAGATTGGTGGCTCAAGGGTACTCTCAAGTTGAAGGCATTGATTTTGGAGAGACCTATGCTCCCGTGGCTCGCCTTGAGTCCATCCGTATCCTCCTTGCATATGCATCTCATCATAATTTTATCTTGCAACAAATGGATGTGAAAAGTGCTTTTCTAAATGGTCCACTTAAAGAATTAGTATATGTTAAGCAACCACCGGGTTTTGAGGATCCCAAACTCCCTAACCATGTCTACAAGCTCGATAAGGCACTCTATGGACTTAAACAAGCTCCACGTGCGTGGTATGAGCACCTTAGAGAGCTTCTAGTAGACCGTGGATTTGAGGTTGGGCAAATCGATCCCACTCTCTTTACCAAGAGAGTAAAAGGGGAGCTTTTCATATGCCAAGTCTATGTGGACGATATTATCTTTGGCTCAACTAACAAAGCTTTCAATGATGAATTTTCAAAGCTTATGACCGATAGGTTTGAGATGTCCATGATGGGAGAGTTGAAGTTCTTCCTTGGTTTTGAGATCAAGCAATTGAGGGAGGGACTTTCATCTCTCAAACTAAATATATCCAAGACATGCTCAAGAGTTTGATATGATGGTGTCAAGGAGAAGCGCACACCAATGGACACAAGGTTCATCTACAACTTAACCCAAAGGGTATAGATGTCGATCAAAAGGTATACCGTTCCATGATTGGTTCTTTGCTCTATCTTTGTGCATCTAGACCCGATATTGTGTTGAGTGTAGGGGTGTGTGCAAGGTACCAAGCCGCTCCTAAAGAAAGCCACATGGTGGCGGTCAAAAGAATCCTACGATATTTGATTCATACCCCAAAGTTTGGTTTGTGGTACCCCAAGGACAAGGTTTTCTCTCTTCGTGGGTACACGGACTCGGATTGGGCCGGTGATCAAGATGATAGGAAGTCAACTTCCGGGGCTTGCCAATTTCTTGGTGGTTCCTTGGTGAGTTGGTCTTCCAAGAAGCAAAATTGTATATCTCTCTCCACCGCCGAAGCCGAGTATGTGGCGGCCGCAAGTGCATGCACCCAATTGTTATGGATGAGGCAAACTTTAAAGGAATACGGTGTCAATTGTGACAAAGTGCCTCTTTTATGTGACAATACAAGTGCTATCAAGATTGCCCACAACCCGGTGCAACATTCAAGAACCAAGCATATTGAGATTCGTCATCATTTCATTCGAGATCATGTTGCCCGGGTGATATTGAGCTAGCCATGTTCCCACAAGAGATCAACTTGCCGATATTTTCACGAAGCCTCTTGATGAAGCAAGATTCACTTATTTGAGGAATGAGCTAAATATCGTGGATTCAAGGAGCTTGGCTTGACCATCTTGCATACTCACCTATGTCTTGGCTATTTATTGTGTTTAGGTGTAGTCATGGACATAGGGGGAGTGCGGTCCTAATTCATTGGACAATCCCTCCCCCCATTATGCCGATAGTAAGACCTCATTTGCGTCTCTATATTCCTTCATGAATTGTGAGCTTAAATGACGAGTAGTGGTTGTGAACCAAAGATATATCTTCGCGGTGTCACACCATAAACTAATACATGGTGGCCTAGGCCACCGCCCTCCTCTTTGTGAGGAGTTGGATTTATTGGATTTAGTTGGGTTTTCTAGACCTCTAGCTCTCTTTTGGGAGAAACACTTGGAATTGGCTTTTTTTTTTGCATCTTGCAATTTCCAAGTATGTATCCCTCATATTCAGTGACTTTGTCTATCCTAAGCCATGATCTTACCCCATAAAACTTTTCTCTATCTTGCACAAGTTCAAAACTTGAATTTTAGAGACGAGCAGGAGACCCAGGCAGTACTACCGGGCTAGGGCCGGTACTACCGCCTGTACAATCGAAGCAGTTTCTGAAAACTGCTGGAATTGTACGCGCGGTACTCCGCCCCCGAGCCCCCGGTACTATCGGGCATGCGGTTTTTCGCCCACTAAAGTCAACCGTACGGGTGTGAGGGGTTATTCCCCATCCCGCCGCCTCCTCTCTCCTCTACTCCGGCCGCCGGATTCCGTGGTTCCCGGCCGGATCTGCTCCGTGGGAGCAATCCCCACCTCGATCTCCTCCAATGGCCTCCGGTATTTCCCTCGATTTGCTCTCTTCGTTTCTCTATTTGTGAAACTTAGGTGTGCTTGAGGAAAATCACCGGTAGCTCCGATTCTTTGGTTAAAACTTGGTAGCATAGTCTTGGTAGGCTTGGGAACACTTAGCATTGTTGTTTAGTGTACTCTCTTGGTCAATTTTGCCGTCGATTTTGAATCCCCTCGTGTGAATTGATTTCGCACGGCCGGTACTACCGGGCCTAGCCCGGTACTACCGCCTGTAGTAATTTCTGACCACTGATTACATTTTTCAGCCCTGTTTGTCCTTCACTTCCTAGAACTTGTGCACTTATCTTTTTCCCTACCCTATCTATTGTTATTCACAGGTTCGGGCAAGGATACCGTGTACACTCACACAAGCAAGAAGCCAGAGTTGTTGAGAATGAGATTGAGGGGGATTTCATGGAAGAAGAGGTTATGCCAACGCGAACCACCACTCGAACTCGTGGAGGTGGTTCCAAGCGCAAGGCTACCACCAAGAAATCCGAGGTTAAGCCACTTCATCTTTGGAAGCCCGATGAGTATCAAAATCTTAGAGAAGAAAATCCATATGATGAGGATAGAGCTGCTCACGTTTTCAACCCTCACTTCTACACAAATGATCAAGAGATGATATACAAGGAGATTTATATTTACAAAGATTACTCGGTCACTCCCCAACACACTATTGATATTGAGTTCATGAAGATGCCCGAGCATGGTGGCTACTTTGATGAGACACTTGTTATGTGTAAGGAGTTCGGGTTGATTCCATTCATGAAGTTCAATCAACCATTCATTGAGTACTACATCCTTCAATTCTATGCCACTCTTCACTTGGACACTGATGAAGCAAGAACCATGAGGTGGATGACCAAAGACAAGGTGTTCTCAGCTACTTTGAAGGAGTTTGGCACCATGTTGGGATATGTTGACAAGGGGAGCATACCCCTAGTGGATGAGGAGTCATGGCAATGATCTCTCAAGCCATCGAACTGTTCTTGAACCCATCACCTTGGAAAGGGGCACTCCAGGCAAGACTGCTCACCTTGTTCGCCCATTTGAGATCTTGCACCGCATCTACCATGAGACCATTGCTCCTCGTTCGGACAATTGGCATGAAGTACATGGTTTCATGTTTGATCTCCTCAAGAATTCGTTTGAGAAGCAACACAAGGGAGAGAAGATGGATGTGATGGATGTGATTCATCATGAGCTGTGGATGACTATGATTGATAGGAGGGCTCCCATCTATGGCCCATTCATTATGCGGCTCATTTGCAACAAGTGGAAGCGTGAGACCGGAGAGGACACCATGGAGGATGGAAGCCGTATTACCAAGCATCTCCCCAAGGAGTTGCGCATTAAGGAGTATGTGGTCAAGGAGAAGGGGAGTACCACTTCGGGTGCTCCCAAAGAGGCGCCCGTCTCTCGTGCGGGAAGAAGGGCTAGTGGCAAAGCAATTGCCTCGCCCATGGAAGAGCCTGCTGATACCCAATGATGCTACTATGAAAGGCGCGTAGTTGACGAGGGAATCTTGATGCGGTGTTGCTTCTTCGCTCCCCGGCAACGGCGCTAGAAAACACTTTGCTGAGCGCTAAGTTGACGAGGGAATATATTTCGGTGTTGCCTCTATCTCCCCGGCAACGGCGCCAGAAAACGTCTTGATGGCCCTTCACGTAATTACCCCACAACGGCGCCAGAAAAACGGTCTTGACGGCCCTTCGCGTGATTACCTGCGCGAAAAGTAAATGGGTTAGGTTGAGACTCCAAGTGCAGAGTGTATGTAGTAGTGGAAGACAATTTTCCCCACGAGGGGTGACTCGAGGGTTTAATATCGAACTCTCGGGGAACCAGTATTTCAGGTGTTATCTCCTTATCCTTCTCTTGAGAACCTGCAACAAAATAAATTGTTTTGTGCCCTCAACCTCACCAAGTGGTTGTCAAGCACAAGGTGTGAGAATGATAATAAAATAAATATGCAAACAGTAGTAAATATGCAATGATGGTAAAATAAATATGCAAGGATGATGGTAGTAATGATAAATGATATTTTTGGGTTTGTTATGATGAATGCAAGATGTAAAAGTGTTTTTGTATTTTCGGATTTAATAATGGCAGCAAACAAAAGTGGTGATAAAAGTGTTGGAAAGGTGTTTCTTATGATTAAAAATGGACCGGGGTTCATGGTTTCACAAATGCACTCTCTCTTGATAACGTGGTAGACAATGGAACACTAAAATTAACATGTACGATGGCAAGACATGGTTTGACAAGTTATTAATAATATGGGCATCACGTCCTAACATAGAGATCTCAAGTATAAGTTGTTCTCTCTCTTATGCTCCACCAAGATGCGAACTAAATCATAACACCTTAGTAATTAAGATAAATCAGAGCATAGCAATAAGTTCAATGACATGAAGTTAAAATAAGAACATGCTAGATCTAGTCATGGAGATAGTGGCCAAGGTCACATCCACTCTCCGGTAGCATGGTATTTTTGTTTATCCCTAGTGAGGCAACAAAGTAAGGTAGAAAACCCAAGTGGATCGCAGAACTTTCTCTCACGTTCACTGCACTAGCCACCCCCCGTTACTCCAACTAATGCACACGTTCCCCCTCACATGCTCTCATAAACATGCTTGATCATGACAAGTAAATAAGAACGGGGTACATAATATGCATCTACTTTCATAACTGAAACAAAATCATTGCAATCTCAGACATGTATTAACTCATAATAAAGATCCACCACAAAGAAATTACATAGATGACCGTAATCATGTTCAGCAGCTCATACGGTACTAATTAGTGAAGCTCATAGAGAGGAGAGATACATAAGTTACTTCCACAACCCATAGTCCAGGGGTGGACTACTCCCTCTTCATCATGGTGTCGGTGGAGATGTTGTTGGAGGAGGAGGAGACCACGCCGGCAGCGCCCCGCCGGAGTTTTCCCCCTCCAATCTTCAGCTCCAGATCTCTGTTTCGTGGTTTCTGTGTTTCGGCGGCGCTCTCTTTCGCGAAAGCCCTGGGGGTCTATATATAGTCGTTTTTAGGTCAAGACGAAGCTTCGGGAAGAAAGATCGACGGCAGCGAAGGCCCAAGGGCCATTTTGGTGGGTCCCACACGGTCAGGGAATCTGGCCGCGTGGGCCCACCCCTTTCGGCCTTCTGGTCTCCGTTTCTTCGATTCCTTTGCGCCTACGTTTCGTTCCTTCCAAAAAAAGTGATCCCCGTAAAATCTTAGGCCATTTGGACGTCGTTTGGGTCCCTAAAACATCAAAATATAGAAAAAGGGGTTTTCTGACAGCGCGGAGTTAATTCTAGAAAAATGGGGAAGTTGTTAATTATCCCCAAAACTCAATATAAATCATGAATATAACCCTTATATGATGCAAATAACATGTAATAAAATGTAAAGTTCATGTATGCATTTTACATGCATCACCTGCTTGGGCTAAACAGCTTATGGAAGAGCCTTCTTGGGCAAAGAATCTTCAAATCAAGGTAAAAAGGGCTTTTTGTTTCAAGCAAGATCTCGATAACCGTATGTATGAGGCTCATGTATATCACAAGAAGGCTGCTGCGCGTCAAAAGGCTTTGATGGTTGAGAAGGGTTTGCGCATCTCTCCAAAGGGGTCCGAAGAAGATATCACTCCCAAGCATGACTGGGTCTCTAAGCATGGCTATTGGAGTGATGAAGATGCTCCTCCGGGTGGTTCTCGCTTCACGGCTCCTTCTTCCTCATCCCACCACGGCTTGGGTGGAGTTTGATGCTCATTGGGACGTTTTAGCATCGCGC
This sequence comes from Poa pratensis, assembly GCA_947311845.1. Lineage (NCBI taxonomy): Eukaryota > Viridiplantae > Streptophyta > Magnoliopsida > Poales > Poaceae > Poa > Poa pratensis. The sequence goes on along the minus strand of CAMZMU010000066.1, from coordinate 30,350,347 downwards.
TTCTTCCTTTTTGCCATTTCGATGACAAAGGGGGAGAATGTGTTCTATTAGGATGTCGTGGGATTTGCATGGGTCGGACACAAGCATGTGCTTTTATCATTTCTTGAGAGCTTGTGTCCCTTTATCTTGTGTCTTGTTGAACTCTCTTGTTATTTGCTATTTGTGAGTGAGACTATGTTGTTTAATTATGGTGGTGTGAGACATATGGATATTTCGTATTATCTATGGTTGAGACATCTATTATGGTATCTATTATGGTTATTATTGTGCAAATGGTTTATCTCTACATTATTTTTGCATAAGGTATGATTCCATATACATATCTCAACCTACTATTGTGCTATGTCTCTTGTTCATGCAAATTTATCGTGTTTCTATTACTTGTGAGTTGCCTCTTCTCCACATGATGTGCATTTGTATTCAAATGCAAACTTCTTATATGCACACATGTAGGGGGAGGTTATCAATCTTTTGTGAAGCATGTTGATATTGTTTTGTGCTCCATTACAAATCCTAGTGTTGTCATCTAACACTAAAAAGGGGAGACAGAAATAGCATATTTTATATCCCTTGATGTTTTGTGTGTTAGGCAACACCACTAGGAACAATCTAATGTGATGTCAAGTGATGCAGGGATTATTAGATAATTTCATATTGCATCAAGTATCGAAAAAGGTTTCAGCGTGAAGAATCCTCTCAAGTCTGCCTGCTTTCTGTGGCCGGTAGTACCGGACCTTGTCCGGTAGTACCGCCGGGCACAAAGGCGGCAGTACCGCATCGCGTCGCGCGGTAGTGCCAAGTTAGCCCTAGAGGTTCTGGACTCGGGTCTGTTTTCGTCGGTACTACCGGAGGAGCCAGGTACTACCGTTTGGGGAGCACTACTGGCCCCTCTGGCTCGGTAGTACCGCGTGTGCATTTTCTCCGGTCAGCCAGGCTTCGGGGTTGACTTTGACTGCGGCGTCGTTTGGCTGGGCGGTAGTACCGGATGGAGCTCGGTACTACCGGGCAGCAAGTTTTCTGCCCAACGGGCAGATCTAGTGGAGGGGTATTTAAGGATGCTTCTTCTCCAAAGAAGTCAAGCTTCAGATTTTCTCTCTCCCTCCATTAAAGCAAAGCTTCAAGCTCCTAGATCTCTTTACTCCACCAACCAACCAAGCTCATACTTGGAGATCTAAAGGAGAAGGCCCCGATCTACAAGTTCACCAAGCCGTTCTTCATTTCCCCCTCATTCACTTGAGGGATTCGAGCCTAGGTTTGCACTAGGAAAACCTAGGCATCTTCTTGTACTTACTTGCTTGTTACTTTTGTGTAGCAGGTGTTGTGGTGCTTGAGAGCCCCCAATCCTTTTGTGGGTTGAGCCTCAAGTTTGTTGTAAGGGCTCTGGATTCCGCTTTGAAGGATTCCAATAGTGGAAGGTGAACCGAGCTTTTGGGCAAGGTTCATCGGAGAATAGGGTGAGGCCATTTGTGGCGTTTGAGTTTGAAACTCACACCCCTCCAACGAGACGTACTCCCCTAAAAAGGAGGAACTCGGGAATACATCCTTGTCTCCGCGTGCTTCCCGTTCGATTACTCCTTACTCGCTAGTTCTTACTTGTATCGTGCTTAGTCTAGTGTTAACTTGTCATATAGGTAAATTCACCGTAGTTGCATATCTAGAGAATTTACCTTTGTGTCAAGCCTAAATTCGAAAAAGAACTAAAAATTGAGTAGCACCTATTCACCCCCCCTCTAGGTGGCCATACCGATCCTTTCAGAAAGCCCCTCCCCTTGGTGCGCTGGCCCTAGGGAGGCTGGCCCCTCTCCCAAGTCGGTTGGGGAGGGAGTCTCCCTCCCTTCCCTTTTATCTTTTTGCATTTTCCTTTATTTTTTCCTTTTCCAATTCAGACTCATTAATTCTCCAAATCAAACAACGAAAGAGAAGGGGAGAGGTGGTGCGCCGGCCCGGAGGGTGGGCCCCAGCCGGCCGACCCACACCAGGTGCGGTTCGGCCCCTGGGGCTCCCCCTTCTTCCTCCGGCACTCCCCCCTTATTGGCAAACCTCCGAAACTCGTCCGAAACCATTTACACTATTTAGATAAAATTATCGACTCTATCCACTGATGTCGGAAACACTTCTCGGCATCTCGGAACATCTCATGTTCGCCATATTTCTCTCTCGGGAAATTCTGCCCTATACCGGCATTATTTCCCTCTCATGATAACTTCACCGGAACACCTCCGAATTACTCCGGAGTTGTTCCTGTGACATCGGAGAAACTCTGACCACTTCTCATAACCACAAAACTACAACTTTATTCTCTCAATAAAAGATTGACTAACAGCTTAAGTGTGCGACCCGGAAGGTTCGGTAACACATAGACATGTCCGGGAGCTTACCAGACAATAACCAGCATTGGACCTAGACGGCCGTACTGGCTCCTATGTGTTCACGAGTGAATGACAAAACCTGTGTGTTTCTTATTACGCTAATCCCCTTACGTACACGATACAATGATATCTCGAGATTGTGACAATGTGCTCTAGTGTGATCAAACCCTTTGATCATAACACATATAATTCTCGTACCAATATCATTCTCTTTTCTCATTCCGTTTTTTATTGTCCCGTGATTAATCACGCTGTGTCTGGCCAGACGATGGGTGACAATAAATAATACTGAGATGGCCTAGAGATGTATCTCTCCGTCGCCAGGAGGAGTAAGTGCCTTTCTTGAATAATCTCTGTTCCAACACATTATTCTAGTTCACACCCAAAAGTCACCGTTATAGTCCCCAGTTACGGCAAGACGTTAGGTGACAATCAAAGCATGAGTGTAGAACAAGCGGTCACCAGATATCTCATGGAAAAGGAATACAACTGATGAAAACTAAACATATGATCAATTGCTACCTTCATCATTGACGATTAGTCTCTTAGCAAGATCATATAATGGGTCGGTTCAGTACTATTGTCATTCCGACAACAAACACCTATAATTGTGTGACTTATACAAAGTCCATGATCAGAAACATGATCATCAAACAACAAGATAGGCTAGTCTTAGAGACAAGACCAGGAGCGCTTTTACTTGTTCATATCTCTACACTGTATTAGAGGTTTTCCTCTTGAATACTTTTGATTCGCTATTCAAGTTCCCAATACAGTTATAGCATAAAGATATAAACATTAATAATAAACTTTGAGATAAATAATAATTAATTATTATTGTCTCTAGGGCATATCTCCAACAAGGAGGTCTTCACCGCCTCGACGTGCTCCTCGCGGCGCAGCCGCGCAGGTACAACCCGAAAAAAATGGAGTCCCCGGCCGCGCACTCTAAGGCTTTGTTTACTTCTAATGTATTTTGGAGTGTATTTTAGGGGATTAGAGGGATTATCCAGGATCCAAAAAATCCCGAATAGTCCGTTTACTACTCCGGTTTTGTAAGGGATAATCTCTAAATATCCCACACCAACCACCTCATTTTTGCCTAGATAGAAAACTCTACGTCATGCTAGTGTATTTTTTGGGAAGGCTATTTGTGGGTAAACGTGGGATTGGGTGAAATGGAGAGATTAACCGAATCCCCTAGAATCCCTCAACTCCCCCCCCCCCCCCCCCCCCCCACCCCAGAAATACCCCAGAGTAAACAAGGCAACGGACGCCCACACGCTGCGCGTTAGCTTACCCAGTGTAGTGGAACTCTGCTGCCCGCCGCCCCACCGGCCACCTGTCAAGCGGAGGGAGCTGTATCCGAAACTGTCGGTTTCGTCGTCTGAGTCGGTTGCACCATCCAAGTCATCTGTCGGGGTTCTTGCAGAGCCCTTGCTACTGGCGGCGAACGGCAAGAGGAGGACGGATGAGGGCACGTGGACGGTAGCAGCGGCGGTGATGCTCGCAGGGCCTGCGGGGTCAGGCGATACAGCGAGGCGTACGAGCGCGACCAAAGCCTGAAGACAGCCCGACACTCCTAGAGGAACATGAACCAGTGCTGTCAAGTGCTTGATCAGAAGAGGGATAGTTGCATGATCGATGAGCTTCTACTTCCTCCGCCACGGCCACTGTATGAAGGAGTCAGAGCTGCAGCAAGAGAATTATTCTATATAGACACTCGATGCAAAGCTACAGACTAAGTTCACGCACTCATGCTCGCCATGTGTTTGCTGAAATACTCCCGTGCAATATACAACATATTTGGCTTGCCTGGCAATCAATGCATGAAGTTATAAACCAATGCATCATCTACTTGAGGATAGCTTATTGAGGCAGCCCAATTTCAGAAAATTGCATCAACAACAGCAATCTTGCGTGTGGCACGAGAAAAATTAGCTTTGGACATTTTCTTTACGTACCTTGGTGAGAAACTTTTGAAACTGCAGCGAAGAAGATATCTCCAACGTCATATTCTTTAGGGTTCCGAGAGAAGGAAAACTCGGTGCCGACTGGCGAGTCGACGAACAGACACTCGCGACCTCGGTCATCATAGGGATGGTACTGCAGGCATGGCAAGGTCCATTCTGATTGTAGGGCTCTGTGATAAATTTCAACGAGCCAGCATAAACATTGCATTACTGAATACTGAACCGGAACCCCCAGATCCCTGCTCTGAAGCACTGCAGCTTATCCACTGACGGGTCGACCACGGTACTTCGCATGGAACAGATTCGACCAAGCCCAGGGAGCCCAGGATCAGGACCGTGTCCTCACGCTTGAGTTCCCTGAATCCATAGTTTCAGTCAAGCTATTTTAATATGTCCTGTAGTTTGACTAATGAACTTCTTGACGATCAAAACAAGACTACATAATTTCCGTGAGTTGGTTTGAACAACAATTGCAGCTCATTTCCGAAAATCCATTTCGGGTAGTAGGAGCATCTACTCCATGGAAAAAAATAGCGCACTATAGCGCCGCTAATAGCACGCTATAGAGTTTTGAGAGGTGTCTCGCCAAATGTATCAATGTACAATGTCTCGCTAATAGCACGCTATAGCGCGATATACCACGCTAATAGCGTATTTTAAGGCCGACGCTATATTTCTATAGCGCTATTTTTTTCCTTGTCTACTCCCACTGTTTGAAAATACATTTTTAAAATGTCAAAAAAAAAAAAAACGGTTGTACCTACAAACATTTTATGCTGGCACATAAAATTTCAGGCAAAAATACATTTTTTTTTGTGGCCTGTGTTAAAAAGACAAAAAAATGTCTTTACAAACTCATTTTTCTAGAGAGAATTCCTTATTTGGCCCTTCCTTAAAACCGTCTCCTTATTTGACCCCCAAAAAAATCTTCCTTATTTGACACCTAAACTTCATTTTCTTCCTAATGTGGCCCTGTAGTGCATTCTGAGAACTGCCGGTGTTAAATGGGAACGTGAAAAGACTATTTCGCCCCGGTAAATTACTTGACAAAAAAATCCCACACGAGCCTGCTTCTAAATGAGCGTTAGAAAAGGGAATACAATGCCCTGGGGCGGCGTCGCCGCCGTGCCCGCGCCGGGCGACTCTCCCTTGCCGCCTGCGCCGGCCGCCACCGCCGTGCCCGCGCCCGCGCCCGTCGTTCGTGGCCAGGTCCACGCCGACCTCTCGCGCCGGCCACGTCCTCCCGTGCCGCGGCGGAGCTCCGTCTCGCGCGCTCGCAGGGACCACTGTCGTGCCCGCGCCGGCCGACTCTCCCTTGCCGCCATCGCCGTGCCCGCGCCCGGCGTTCGTGGTCAGGTCCACGCTGGCCTCCCGTGCCGTGGCGGAGCTCCGTCTCGCGCGGCTCGGCAGGGACAACCGACGTGCCCGCGCCGGCCACCGCAACCAAGCCGCTCAGAAGAAGGCCGCGTGCCCGCGCCGCATCTCTGGGCCAGGAGCGCTGATGACCCACAAGTATAGGGGGTGTATCGTAGTACTTTCGATAAATAAGAGTGTCGAACCCAACGAGGAGCAGAAGGTGCTGACAAGGAGTTTCGGTAAAGGTTTCACTGTAAATGCTAGCAGACAAGTTTTTAGGGGTTTTTGATATAGCAGGTAAATAAAATGCGAGTAAGTAAAAGACAGTAATAATAATTGCAGCAAGTGGCCCAATCCTTTTTAGAGCAAAGGACAAGCCGGTTGGTTTACTTATGATGACAAAATGTTCTTGAGGACACACGGGATTCTAGTCAAGTGCTTTCGCTTCACATAGTTGATTAATCTTTATTGTTTTGATAAGTGTTGTGTGGGTGAACCTATGCTAATGCACCGCCCTTACTTGGACTAATACATACTTGTGATTATACCTCTTGCAAGCATCCGCAGTTACAAGAAAGTAATTAAGATAAATCTAACCACAGCCTTAAACTCTGAGATCCTACGCTCCCTTGTGCACCGGTATACTAACGGGGGTTTAGGTTTCTGTCACTCCGGCAACCCCACAATTAGCAACCAAATACACAATGCACTCCTCTAGGCCCATAAAGGTGAAGTGTCATGTAGTCGACGTTCACACGACACCACTAGAAGAATAGCACCACAACTTAAATATCAAACCATTAAATATTACTCAACATAATTCCACTACTAACAGCGTGACTTCTCCCATGTCCTCAAGAACTAAACGAACTACTCACGAGACATCATATGGATCATGATCAGAGGTGATATAATGATGGATAACGATCTGAACATATACTTTAATTCACCGATAAAACTCAATAGCATCAACCACAAGGAGTAATTAACACCGGGAGAGTTTCCCCTATGAACTAAACAAAGTATAGCCCTAGATGTTACAGCGGAACGAGATGGTGCAGCGGTGATGGTGGTGATGGCGGTGGAGATGATGATGATGATGATCCCGATGAAGTCCAGCGCGATGACGATGAGGATGGCGATGATCTCCCCCTCCGGGAAGGAATTTCCCCGGCAGATTTCTCCCTGCCGGAGAGCTTTTCTCTCTCTGTGGTTTCCGCCTCGTGGAGGCGGCGGAATATTTTCTCACGGACTCCCCGTGTCTTAGGGTTTCTGGGGGATGAAGTACGCGAAGGGGGAGCGCCTGAGGTGGGCCAGGGGCCACACCTGGCCAGGGCGCGGCCAAGGTGGGCCCCGCGCCCAGGGGTGGTGTGGGCCCCTCCTGGCCCATCTCAGCCTCCCCTTTTGGCTTAGTCCATCTTCTGATAAAATAGGAACATCTGTCTTCTCGGAAATATTTTTAGTGCTCCAGAAATATAGTGCCTTGACGTTGCTTTTTCCAGCTGAAATCTGACTCCGGCAGTTAATTATCCAATGATCATCAAACATGCAAAATAAGACAAAATAACATAAGTAACTCCTCTTAATATGAAATATATCATTGAATAACAGTAAATTATGCTATAAAATAGTGATGCAAAATGGACGTATCAACCCCCCCAAGCTTAGACCTCGCTTGTCCCCAAGCGAAAGCTGAGCTCAGTAAACTAGAACAAAAGTTTATGGAGTGAAGCGTCGATAATAAAGAATACGGACAAGAAGCATCAGTAATTACTAAACAACACACTCATTTTAAACAGCAACTACTCTTCATATAACCTAACTTGAACATGAGTAGTGAAACAACCACAATAAAAATACACGAAGGAAATTATAGATTAGTAATGGCACACTTCATTCTTGGTCATAGAACAATAAGCAATCAATACTTATCTTTCGAAAGGAGTCTTTATATTAGAGCTTATATTGCAGAACTTCCACACTCAATTATCACACCTTCTTTACAGTCATTGATAACTTGCAAAGCTATATTCTTAGAGGCAAAAGTCTTTGTGCTAAGACAAGAAAGGATAAAGACATGATTGACAATATTAATGATATATATGGTTGAATCACAACAACTCAAATGCTTGCTCAAGAAGAAGGAAATAGGTGTACTGACTCAACATGAAAAGTAAAAGAAAGGCCCTTCGCAGAGGGAAGCAGGGATTAAGTCATGTGCTAGAGCTTTTAAGTTTTTGAAATCATATAGAGAGCAAAAATTAAGTTTTGAAGGTGTTTGTTAATTGTCAACGAATGGTAGCGGGTGAAAACAGTATTCTCCCTGTCAAACAGACTTTTAAGAGCGGCTCCCATGAAGGACGTTATTTCTACCAGCAAGGCAGATCATCCCTCTTTCTCTTTGGTTTACACACACAGATATTTCACTGTTTGTCATGCTTACTGATAATCAGGGCAAAAGTGTGAAGAGAATTAAGGTTAAAGTTGTAATTAATTGGGACTGGGCATCCCGTTGCCAGCTCTTTTTGCAAGTTATTGGATAAGCGGATGTATATGCCACTAGTCCAGGTGTAAAGTCTGTTTGACAAGTAGAATAAAGGATAACCACACTACTTCCTCATGAGCTAGTAAACATTGACACAAAAGGGAATAATAACATTTTGAATAATTTAAAGGTAGCACATGAAAAATTTACTTGGAGTGGCAAAGAAATACCACATATAGGAAGTTATGGTGGACACAAATGGCATGGGTTTGGTTCAAGGATTTGGATGCACGAGAAGCATTCCCTCTCAGTACGGTGGTTAAGGCTAGCAAGGTCATGTAGCAAGCATAAAAGTTGGGGGATACACACAAATATATATAATAGAAGCAACCATGCTATCTTCCCTGTAAGCACAAATGTTTTAACTCAAAGAATACTAATCTTATTGGCTAGCAAGAAAGAAAGATAAAGGGATAATATTTTTGCATGTAATTCCCTCCTTCTACTTAAGTTTTCATGGTATTGCTACTAATGACCAATACTAAGTTTGCCACAACTAATATAATTTACTTAATGTACCCAAAAGTGGCGTCAATACTAATGGCAAGATCAGCACATAAAGAAGATTGCAGGCTAAAATAAAATGTACCGAAAGTAAAGGTGGAACTTCTCATTAATATTCTGAACAAAGACACACTCAAACCAACGGATACATGGATAACTAAAGGATTGACACTCCACATCGCAAACCATCTTATAAGATAACTTCTCTACTCATGATATGACCACGAAATTATAAAAACGAAAGGATAAAGATGATACTGGGCACTCCCCCAAGCTTGGAACAAGCCAAGGGAGTGCCATTACCCCTTGACGATTTAGGCTTGATCTCTTGGTGGCGACGGTGGTACTACGGCAATCGGGGTTAGGAAACGTTCGAGCATCCGGCGGAGCCTGTTATTCTCATCTTGAAGTATTTCCACCTCAGCTCTCAGGATACGAAATTGGTCACAAAACTCGTTCGTGGTTCGGAGAGCTTCAGCAGCTGCAGGGGAAAACCGCAAATCTGGAATTGGTGGGGTGACTCCCTGCACATTATGAGAAAAAGCACGTTGAGGATTAATTGATCCCACAAAGGTGGAGTTGCTCGGCCTTGATTCTCCTTGTTGGCGAGGCTGGCCAGCTTGCACCTCCTCTCTGATGCTTCGATCCATGTCAGCTCTCCTAGCAGCAATCTCCTCCTCCGTCGCCCAACCGACGAAGGTTCCCTCTTCCACATCGCGTTCGAGTTCACGTCGGCGCCTTGCTGCATACTTCTCACCGCACTCCTCGCGACGCCATGTAGGGACTTGAAATTCCTGTCAGAACAGCTTGAAAACGAAACACGGCGAAAACACGATATACGGACCTCGGAGATCCGGGTGATTATATAGCAAAAAGTTTTACGACAAAAGGAAGGTACAGGACGAAACGGGGTCGGAGACGGGCTCCGAGGTGCCCACACGCACCCACGGCGCGGCCAGGGTGGGGCCCGCGCCCAGGGGTGGTGTGGTGCCCTCGGGCACCGTTTCCTACCCTTTTCCGACTCATAATTTTCCATATTATGTAAAAACAAAAATATTTAGGTTGAAAAGTAAATCGCGAACTTTTTCTTACCGAAACTGTTACCTATTCCAAATCAGCTTTTGCAGTTGTCTGAATTTGACTTTTTATAAAATCCTCTGGAGTTACCACTTTGATAAATCAACATCTTCATTATAAGAATCTCCAGAAATGTAATGCTTGAGTCTTTGACCATTAACCACTTGTGGTCTGTCCCCATCTAGTGAATTGATTTTAATCGCACCTGAGCGATAGACCTCCTCAATGATATAAGGTCCTTCCCATTTTGAAAGTAATTTTCCTGCAAAAAATCTGAGACGAGACCTATACAATAAAACTTTTTCACCTACGTTAAATTCTCTCTTAAGAATTCTTCTATCATGCCATTGCTTAACTTTCTCTTTAAAGAGCCTAGCATTTTCATAAGCTGCATTTCTCCATTCATCTAAAGAATTCAAATTAAGCAATCTCTTTTTACCGGCAAGTTTAAAGTCTCTATTAAGTTCTTTCACCGCCCAATAGGCTTTATGTTCTAATTCTAAGGCAAATGACAAGCTTTTCCATAAACCATTTTGTAAGGAGACATTCCCATAGGATTTTTATAAGCAGTTCTATAAGCCCACAAAGCATCGTTAAGCTTTTTAGACCAATTTTTTCTAGATTTATTAACAGTCTTTTGCAAAATAGACTTAATCTCTCTATTTGACAATTCTACTTGACCACTTGTTTGGGATGATATGGTGAAGCAATTCTATGATTAACATCATACTTAGCTAAGTTTTTCTAAAAGCACCATGAATAAAATGAGAACCCCATCAGTCATGAGATATCTAGGCACACCAAACCTAGGGAAGATAATATCTTTAAGCATTTTTAATGATGTCTCACCATCAGCACTAGAAGTTGGTATAGCTTCTACCCATTTAGTAACATAATCAACAGCAACAAGTATGAGTATAACCATTTGAGGAAGGAAAAGGACCCATAAAGTCAAATCCCCAACAGTCGAAAGGTTCAATAACAAGAGAATAATTCATAGGCATTTCATTACGTCTACTAATGTTACCTACTCTTTGACATTCATCACATGATAAAACAAATTTTCTAGCATCTCTAAAAAGGGTAGGCCAATAAAAACCTGATTGTAGAACCTTTTGCGCAGTTCTATCTCCAGCGTGATGTCCTCCATAAGCACTTCCATGGCATTTGCTCAATATTTCTTTCTGTTCATACTCAGGAACACATCTTCGCATAATGCCATCTACTCCTTCTTTATACAAATGTGGGTCATCCCAAAAATAATGCCTCAAATCATAAAAGAACTTTCTTCTTTGCTGAGCTGTAAAGGTCGGAGGCAAATACTTGGCAACAATAAAATTAGCATAATCAGCATACCAAGGACTTTCGCGTGAGCTTACCTTTATCGCAGCCAATTGTTCATTTGGAAAACTATCATTAACAGGTATAGGATCATCTGAAATGTTTTCTAATCTAGACAAATTATCAGCAACAGGATTTTCAGCACCTTTCCTATCTACGATATGTAAATCAAATTCTTGCAGTAAAGTACCCATCTTATGAGCCTAGGCTTAGCATCTTTCTTTTCCATAAGGTATCTAATAGCAGCATGATCAGTGTGAATAGTAACTTTTGAATCAACAATATAAGGTCTAAATTTATCACAAGCAAAAACAACTGCTAAAAATTCCTTTTCAGTAGTAGCATAATTCTTTTGAGCGGCATCAAGTGTTTTACTAGCATAATGAATAACATTTAACTTCTTGTCTACCCGCTGTCCAAGAACAGCTCCTACAGCAAAATCACTAGCATCACACATTATTTCAAAAGGTAAAGTCCAATCAGGAGGTTGAACAACAGGAGCTGTGATTAAAGCTTTTTTAGAGTTTCAAAAGCTTCCTTGCAATCATCATCAAAAACAAAAGGTACATCTTTTTGAAGAAGATTAGTGAGGGGTTTTGAAATTTTAGAGAAATCTTTAATAAACCTCCTATAAAAACCGGCATGACCGAGAATACTACGGATACCTTTCACATCCCTTGGACAGGGCATTTTCTCGATTGCTTCAACTTAGCTCTGTCCACTTCAATACCTCTTTCAGAAATTTTGTGCCCTAGGACAATTCCTTCATTAACCATGAAATGACATTTCTCCCAATTAAGAACAAGATTTGTCTCCTCACATCTCTGCAAAACTTTATCAAGATTGTGCAAGCAATTATCAAAGGAAGTTCCGTAGACGGAAAAATCGTCCATGAATACTTCCACAATTTCTTCACAAAAACCATGAAAAATAGCAGACATGCATCTTTGGAACGTAGCAGGAGCATTACACAAACCAAAAGGCATACGTCTATAAGCATAAGTTCCATAAGGACAAGTAAAAGTAGTTTTCTCTTGATCTTGTGCTTTAACAGCAATTTGTGAGAATCCAGAATAACCATCAAGGAAACAAAAATGGGTTTTCTTAGACAACCTTTCTAACATTTGATCAATAAAAGGCAAAGGATAATGATCTTTCTTAGTTACTTTATTGACCTTTCTAAAATCAATGCACATCCTATATCCCAACTACTACTCTTTGAGGAATAAGTTCATCATTTTCATTTGGTACAACAGTAACTCCTCCTTTCTTAGGGACACAATGCACAGGACTTACCCATCTACTATCAGCAATAGGATAAATTATACCAGCATCAAGAAGTTTTAATACCTCATTTCTTACCACTTCTTTCATCTTAGGGATCAAGCGACGCTGATGCTCAACAACAGGTTTTGCATCGGGTTCAATGTTGATGGCATGTTGACATATAGTAGGAGAAATCCCCTTTAAATCATCCAAAGTGTATCCCATAGCTCCTCGATGTTTCTTTAGTACTTCTAATAACCTTGCTTCTTCATTACCTGAAAGTTTAGAACTAATAATAGCAGGATATACTTTCCTTTCATCAAGATAAACATACTTAAGATTATCAGGTAACGGTTTTAAATCGAAGACAGGATCTTCCTTAGGAGGCGCTGAGGTACCCAAATCTTCCACAGGCAAATTATGCTTAAGTATTGGTGGTTGACGAAGAAAGGCATTGTCAATCTCATTCCTCTCCTCCATAAATACTTCACTTTCGTGTTCCTCCATGAATTGCTGCAAGGCATTGTTAGGAGCAACAGCAATAGAAGCAAGTTGTTCAACTTGAAAATTCTCATTAGGTAATTCAGTTTCATAAAGTTGTTTACCAAACTTAGAGAAATTAAACTCATAAGATTCTCCATTAAATTTAGTGTAAATTTTCTCTTTCTTACAATCTATAATGGCACCACATGTATTCAAGAAAGGCCTACCAAAAATAATGGGACACGCTTTACTAGCAACAGAACCAAGTACTAGAAAATCAGCAGGGTATTTAGTCTTACCACATAAAACTTCAACATCTCTCACAATACCAATTGGGAGATAGTTTCTCTATTAGCAAGCTGAATAACCACATCAATCTCCTCAAGTTCGCAAGGACCAATTTCATGCATAATTTCTTTATAAAGATCAAAAGGAATAGCGCTAGAACTTGCACCAATATCACATAAACCATAATAGCAATGTTCTCCTATTTTGACTGAAAGCACAGGAACACTTGTTTTCCTAGCTCTACGGGATGTGAAACAATATTAGAGGCATCTTCACAAAAGATAATATGTCCTCCTTCTACATTTTCAGTTACCAAATCCTTTACTATTGCTATTGTGGGTTCTACCGCTATTTGTTCAGCAGGTTCTAAAGCTTTCTTTGCACTTTTATTAACCACACTAGCTATGATAGAATGTTCCCTAATTTTAACAGGAAAAGGTGGTTTCTCAATATAAGGTTCTGGCAAGATACGATCAACTGTATGAACTTCAATGTTTTTAATATTGGCAGAATTAGTATTATCTTTGTAAGGCAAATGATACTTATTGCAACTTTCTTTAGGAACATCAAGATAAGAGGCAAAAGCCTTGTAACAGTTTGCAATAACTTGAGAATCAAGACCATACATATCATAGAGATTACGAAAATTATCAGTATTCATAAAAGTTTTAATGCATTCGTAATCATGCTTTATACCTGATTCTCTACCTTTGTCGTTCTCCCATCCTTCAGTATTTTCCTCAATCCGATCAAGAAGGTCCCATTTAACTTCCTCTTTATTACGCGTAAATGATCCAGCACAAGAGGTATCCAATAGAGTTTTATCTTGAAGAGAAAGCCTTGCATAGAAGTTATCAATAACAACATTACCAGGAAGCTCATGAATGGGGCATTTGAGCATTAATGATTTCAATCTCCCCCACGCTTGGGCAATACTTTCTCCATCATGAGGCCAAAAATTATATATATGATTCCGATCTTGATGAATTTCACTAGGAGGATAAAATTTAGAATAAAAGAGAGGCACAATCTCCTCCCAGCCAATAGAACGCCCATTTTTCAGCATCCTATACCATTTTGCAGCTTTACCAGTCAACGATATAGAAAACAATTTCTTCTTGACCTCTTCCATTGAAATACCTGCACACTTGAACAACTCGCATAATTCATGAATAAATAGCAAATGATCCCCAGGAGGGACAGTTCCATCTCCTGCATAGCGGTTATTCGTAACTCGTTCAACAATTTTCATAGGTATTTTAAATGGAATTACTTGATCAGGTGGTTCCTCTTCTACTTAGCAGTGGTAGTAGTATTTCCAAACAGGGATTCAAATGGAGATCTCTCCATGATAAAATAAAGTAGCAAGCAGAAATAAAAATAGCACCTACAGTAAAAGTTTCCCTTACCAATTCCACTTACCAATAGCGCTTCACTCCCCGGCAACGGCGCCAGAAAATAGTCTTGATGACCCACAAGTATAGGGGGTGTATCGTAGTACTTTCGATAAATAAGAGTGTCGAACCCAACGAGGAGCAGAAGGTGCTGACAAGGAGTTTCGGTAAAGGTTTCACTGTAAATGCTAGCAGACAAGTTTTTAGGGGTTTTTGATATAGCAGGTAAATAAAATGCGAGTAAGTAAAAGACAGTAATAATAATTGCAGCAAGTGGCCCAATCCTTTTTAGAGCAAAGGACAAGCCGGTTGGTTTACTTATGATGACAAAATGTTCTTGAGGACACACGGGATTCTAGTCAAGTGCTTTCGCTTCACATAGTTGATTAATCTTCATTGTTTTGATAAGTGTTGTGTGGGTGAACCTATGCTAATGCACCGCCCTTACTTGGACTAATACATACTTGTGATTATACCTCTTGCAAGCATCCGCAGTTACAAGAAAGTAATTAAGATAAATCTAACCACAGCCTTAAACTCTGAGATCCTACGCTCCCTTGTGCACCGGTATACTAACGGGGGTTTAGGTTTCTGTCACTCCGGCAACCCCACAATTAGCAACCAAATACACAATGCATTCCTCTAGGCCCATAAAGGTGAAGTGTCATGTAGTCGACGTTCACACGACACCACTAGAAGAATAGCACCACAACTTAAATATCAAACCATTAAATATTACTCAACATAATTCCACTACTAACAGCGTGACTTCTCCCATGTCCTCAAGAACTAAACGAACTACTCACGAGACATCATATGGATCATGATCAGAGGTGATATAATGATGGATAACGATCTGAACATATACTTTAATTCACCGATAAAACTCAATAGCATCAACCACAAGGAGTAATTAACACCGGGAGAGTTTCCCCTATGAACTAAACAAAGTATAGCCCTAGATGTTACAGCGGAACGAGATGGTGCAGCGGTGATGGTGGTGATGGCGGTGGAGATGATGATGATGATGATCCCGATGAAGTCCAGCGCGATGACGATGAGGATGGCGATGATCTCCCCCTCCGGGAAGGAATTTCCCCGGCAGATTTCTCCCTGCCGGAGAGCTTTTTCTCTCTCTGTGGTTTCCGCCTCGTGGAGGCGGCGGAATATTTTCTCACGGACTCCCCGTGTCTTAGGGTTTCTGGGGGATGAAGTACGCGAAGGGGGAGCGCCTGAGGTGGGCCAGGGGCACCACACCTGGCCAGGGCGCGGCCAAGGTGGGCCCCGCGCCCAGGGGTGGTGTGGGCCCCTCCTGGCCCATCTCAGCCTCCCCTTTTGGCTTAGTCCATCTTCTGATAAAATAGGAACATCTGTCTTCTCGGAAATATTTTTAGTGCTCCAGAAATATAGTGCCTTGACGTTGCTTTTTCCAGCTGAAATCTGACTCCGGCAGTTAATTATCCAATGATCATCAAACATGCAAAATAAGACAAAATAACATAAGTAACTCCTCTTAATATGAAATATATCATTGAATAACAGTAAATTATGCTATAAAATAGTGATGCGAAATGGACGTATCAAGCGCCGCCGTCGTCGTTACGCCTCCCATCACCGGCGGGTCGATGTGGCCCGCGGCGGGGCGCCTCCACCGCCGGTGCCCATGGTCACCATCGGAACAGGGGCCATACAGAACAGGGTCGGGCGGACGAGCCCTCGTCCGCATCCACTCCCGCGCCTGCCGCCGCGGCCTAGCCCACTCTGTCCGCCGCCCCTCGTTGGGTTCGCGTTGACTCGGGGAAGAGGAATACGAGAGAGATAAAGTTTTTATTTTATTTTGAGAGATGGAGAGAGAAAGGATCGATCGGGTCTGGACTGGTTCGCTCAATCGCGCGTTCCATCCGTTAGATCAGGATGGGGTAGTTTGGTCCAATAAAATAAAAACTGACGGCAAAACATAACGGCATAGACGGAAGGGCCAAATAAGGAAAGAAATGAAATTTAGGTGTCAAATAGGGAAGAAAATTATTTTAGGGCCAAATAAGGAAGACCATTTTAAGGAAGGGCCAAATAAGGAATTCTCTCCATTTTCTAACACCGGAATCTGTCTTTTTTATACAAGGCACAAAAAATGTCATTTATTCACGAAACTTTATGCGTGGACACAAAATGTCAAGATGAACGTCTGAAATTTTTGTTGAATTTTTTTTGACATTTTAAAATATTTTCAGATTTTTTTCCTGTAATGGGAGTAGATACTCCTACTACCCAAAACGCCGCCTCCGCTCATTTCGAGTGGAGATTTGTCGCTCCCGAGCTCCAGTGCTTTCTCCGGTTCAAAATAATTAGAAAATCATATTTGTGAGTTTCAAAAATTTCTGAAAAAAAATCCGTGTGTAGCCAATAGTATATCCTACGAACGTGCAAAATATCAACTTAAAAAGCTTTGTATTCCGTATTTGTTATTTTTGTGTAGCTCGGAATACCAAGTATTTGAAGTTGATTTTGTACACGTTGGTGGGATATACTATTGGCTACACCTGTATTTTTTCATAATTTTCTAAAACTCACAAATATGATTTTTGAATTTTTTAAAGCGGAGAGAGCACTGGAGCTCAGGAGAAAAAACCAATTTCCGGCTCATTTCCCACTTCTCTCTGCCGAATGTTCATTATAGGATATTCATATCTTTCTACAATTTCATCATGGACCGAGCCGAATAATAGTTTATTTTTCAAATATAGGGTTGTTAGTTGTAATTATGCTACAACAGAAGGTGTGGAATGATTGAAAAACAAGTAAAATACATCGTGTAAATATAAGAATACGAAAAATATGTTATCTAAATTACTTGGAAATTAATAAAGCCCGTAGCAGCACACGGACACGTTTGCTAGTACTAGTATAGAGAACTTGCCTATGACAAGATGGTTAGGAGGGTGGTTGTACCCTCAGCTCACCAGAGTTCAAACCCCAGGTTTGACACTGGTGTTTCTCATTTAGGCGGAATATTCTTCAGTGGGAGACGACGTTCCCGTCGACAGCGAGGCGCCTGTGGTGACTTCGTCAATCACAAGACCCGACCGTCGATCAGTCTTTCGGAGGTGCTCACAAGGATAGGGTGTGCGTGCGTGCGTTCATAGGGATGAGTGTGTGCACGTGTATGTAAGCGTCTGCTTTCAAAAAAAATAGTATAAGATACAACGTTTCCTTCTCCCAGTAATACAACTGTCAGATTCACATCCGCGGCGTTAACACAACTGTCAAGAAGAAAGTACAGAAACGATGAGCAGAGGCGCCTGGGATATGATCCCCTCGCCAGCTCCCAGGTTAAAACCGATTCCGCAGCGCTGATGTCGTGAAAACCATCATGTCCAACTCGTGAAAATATTTGAATGAAACACCATATGCATGAACCCGCTTCCCTCACAACGTAAGATTAGATTAACCCACCAACCCGCATCCCTCACGTCCTGATTAGCTAGGCTGTTGATTTGCCGGAAGGAAGCAGTTGCAAGCTCGGGATTAACAAAGACTAAAAAATAATCTCGCGTCTCTTCTCTAATCCAACACATAAAAGAACCGTTTCCTTGGGATCATCACTAACCCATGCCATCGCTAGTTAAATGAGGAGGGGAGAGCTCATGCTTCCGTCGCGTGGCCCTCCACCACATCGACATGTTGTTACCGTGCCCATCTCACCGGAGCCCCACTATATGTATGCCGGTACCACCCTGCAATGATCTCATCAGGGCGCACCGGAGGTTGGTGCAGGTTCTCGAGCTCGATCGAAGAAGGGGGAGGCAGGATGGGACGGCCGCCGTGTTGCGACAAGGCGAACGTGAAGAAGGGTCCGTGGACGCCGGAGGTGGATGCCAAGCTGCTGGCATACACGTCCAACCATGGCACCGGCAACTGGACCTCCGTTCCACAGAGGGCAGGTCGTCCTCTAGTTTTTACACTGGAATCCGGCCGGTCGGACTTTGTCATCGAAATGCTGTTGAGTTGCATGGTTTTTGGCTGATGTTCATGGATGCAGGGTTGAAGCGGTGCGGTCCCGCAAAAAAAAAAAAAAAAGAAGCGGTGCGGGAAGAACTGCAGGCTGAGGTACACAAACTACCTGAGGCCCAACCTGAAGCACGAGAACTTCACGCAGGAGGAGGA
This sequence comes from Poa pratensis, assembly GCA_947311845.1. Classification (NCBI taxonomy): domain Eukaryota; kingdom Viridiplantae; phylum Streptophyta; class Magnoliopsida; order Poales; family Poaceae; genus Poa; species Poa pratensis. Next base: position 30,331,587 of record CAMZMU010000066.1, on the reverse strand, counting down.
GTACCTCATCGTCACCCTCCACCCCATGCTCGGAAACAGGTGCCTCCCCAGTTGCTCCCACCATCACCCTGCATCCTGTCATGAGTATCTGTCTTTGCTTTAGACCTCTCGATGCTACCGTAGACTAGTAGAGCTAAAGTTCAGAATCTTCAGATAATCCTTTCTTAATTAGGGGTACTGTGTTTTCAATTAGGACTACTGTTCTTGTCATCATGCTAGTAGTAGTAATCTTGCGAGTTGCGACCACAACCCAAGACGTTCGTGTACCAGCATACCAGCATTTTTTTTGTTTTTTGAAACGGAGGCAAAAGCTTGCCACAACATTGCTCATGTACATTACCAGAATTCACATGCTACTGTCTTTGCTTTGGACCTCTCAGTGTTACCGTAGATTAGTTAGATTAGTGGAGCTAAACTTCAGATAATCAGATCTGAATTAGGGGTACTTTTTTCAGTTAGCACTACTGTTCTTGTCATCATGCCAGACTGCCAGTAGTAATCTTTCGGCTATAGCCCAAGACGTTCGTATCTCATACTAGTAAAATTTGAGATGGTTACCTAAGAGTATCACAAGATTGCTCATGAACATACCACAATTCACGTGCTATGGTCTTTGTAGTCAACAATTTACTTAAAGAAAAGAATTTAGTTCTTGCAAAAAATCATAAACAAAAATTCTCATGTTCACGGTTCTTCTGAATACGTTTTCCTGCCAGAATTTTGTGAAATTGAGTGAAGATCTGAATTGCCGACTGAACTGTGTTTGTTTTGTAAGAAAATAAGCATTTACATGGTCGATCTGAAATGGAACGGGGCGGCGACGCCTTTGATCTAAAAAACCAGTGTACGTGTGCTGCGCGCATGCAGGTGGTCTCTGATCGCGAACCAGTTGCCAGGGAGGACGGACAAGGACGTCAAGAACTACTGGAACACCAAGTTAAGCAAGAAGCTAAAGCAGCGGGGCATCGACCCCATCACCCACCGCCCCATCGCCTAGTTTAAAAAACCGGACCGGACCGCCGGTTGAACCGGAAAAAACCGGAACCGCAGCCTCCACCGGTCTGTTTAGCACACTGGACCGTTCGCGCTGCTGAACCGGGAAAAACCGGACGGACCGCGGTCCGACCGGCGGTTTTGGCTGAAAACCGGGCGTACCAGGCCGACCGGAGGGAGCCTTACGCGCGAGAAAAATTAATTGCTTGGGCTAGGAATCGAAGTGGAGAGCTCCCGCGTTGCACGCGAGCAGGCAGGCAGCCTGCGCTGGCCATCAGGTGCATGCAACGCTTGTGTCCTACTAGCTCATGAACGTACTAAATAGATTGATTTTTTTTAGAGATTATTAATATTTCTGACACATTCTATAATTAATAAACCGCAATTGAACCGAGCGAACCGGCGGTCCGACCGGGTGAACCGTGAACCGAGGCCCTCACCGGTTCGATCGCCGGTCCGGTTTTTAAAACTATGCCCCATCGCCGACCTCATGCAGAGCATCGGCACCCTCGTCCATCCCCCGCCTACTGCCGCGGGCGCCTCCTCTGTCAACGACCATGATGCACCTGAAGACGTGACCAGCAACGACATGGCCCAAGATACTCAGGAAGGAAACCAAGGCCGGCCCGGCCCATCAGGGCGAAGAAGCTTCCGAGCTGGCTTGCAGGCCACGAACTGGGCCACCATTAGGCCGTGTAATCGCCTTGAGTGAGAGAGAGCTATGGCCACTTCTTTGGGCTTATCTATAAGCAGGCTTATAGATTCTGCTGGGCAGAAACCGAGGGGAGACTTATTTTACTGTTTTGACTTATTTGCTATGATGAATTGTGAGATGTCTGTTATGCACCTGAATTTCATATTAATTTTTACTTGAATACAATATGATATTAATTTGGATGGGATGTTTGTTACAGTACCCCTAATGTATTTTATTTACAGGGAATCATGTGTATTTGACATGCATACGTACTAATCACTCCTTGGCACAAGGCAATAACTTGCTGACCTTATACGTATGGCTCTATAGCCTATAGGCATGCATGCTTGCCGAGGAGAGCGGTTTTCCTCCTAACCTAGCGCCGCCACAGGCGACTAGGGAGGCAGAGCTTTTTCCACCGATCTCCACCGGCGGGATAGCTGGGCCTCCCTCCCTTCGCTTGCTGCTTCGGCGGCGGGAGGGAGGGGGATCCCGTTTTTTTCGTTTTTGCATGGTAGTTAGGGTTAGAAAGGTTCTAGCATGGTGCGGCAGTGGGGTGGTGGGAGCGGTGTCCGGGCAAATAGATCTGTCTCAACTTCACTCTCACACTGGCGGTGTCCTTCATGACGGCGTCTCGGAGTTGGTGACATTGTGTGCTTGCCGATCTTTCAGATCGGTGACAGTAGGGTTCATGGATGGTGTCGGCGAGTCGGCGGTGGCGAATCCATCAGATGGGTTTTTTCTCCTGATCTGTCCCCGTTGCTGCGGCGTTGTCTCCGGCACCATGATGGAGCAGAGAGGATTCGTCCAGAAGTACGTGCAGACGATGGTTTACACTGGTGACAGCTGGAAGATGGTGCACCTTGTGCTGGGTTCGTGGTTGGAGTCTGACGGTTCTGGTTCCCTACTCCGACGTCGTCGTGCGGGGGTGCCAGTGCTGAAATTCGATGGCGTGTCCGGGGTCGTGCTGCCCGATCCGATTCTTTTAACGACAATGGTTTGTCCTATGGCAAATTACTTTGAAAATCCGAAAAGCTGATGATCAGCGATGGAGCCGCGTCGAGCTCGGGTGAAGGGGTGATCTGTCTATTTTTTCTTTGGTGGCCGGTACGATAGTACGAAGAAAAATGATAGACGTTGGTTTGTCACATAGGTCTATCCTATCTTTTCAGATCTATAAGATCGGTGTATACATACTTTATATCTCGTCTTTTATTTATCAATGAGAATCGTATTACCATGAAAAAAATACATCACAAGGCCACATGTGCATGCACGTATACGTCGAGCCAGCACCTCGTGCGTGAGGTTCAAATATTCTATCAGCTAGCTACAACTTGTATCGATGGAACGTCCTGCTCCCGACTATGTGCATACGCCGGATTTGTCCAGCAACGGAAGAGATAAGCATCAGCGTGACATAAAATAAAATTTAAATGAAGGTAGCATGGTACCGATCCAAACGCTGTTGGGAGAGCTGTCGTCAGTGTGTTGAGAGGCGGACGGGGGCGTGTGGAGAGCGAACGCACGTGGAGTGGCATTTTTTAGTTGACAATGGAAAGACTTTATTTTATCAAATAATGGTCATGCCGATGACCAAGACGTCCAAACGACCAAAGTCGATGCTCCGCCACCTCAACGCAGCACGGCGGAGGTGAAGTCCGAAGCCGCCACACTGGCATCCACGTTGGGCCAGGGCCACGCAACTCCAAACCAAAGTCGAAGACTCGCGCCGCTAGCCACCAGCTCCCCACAGGTCCCTCTAGCCGGTGGAACATTTAGGTGAGACCCCAAGACACTAGTAGGAAAACCCTATAGGTAGGTTGGCACTCTGTGGCGCACCCTTAATTGGTGCGCCACAGAATTATTTTTTGTGGCGCATGTGGTTTAGTGCGCCACAGAAAGTCACATTTCTGTGGCGCACTAAACCACATGCGCCACAGAAATTAGACATTCTGTGGCGCACCAAGCCTGGTGCGCCACAGAAAGTCACATTTCTGTGGCGCACATGGCTAGGTGCGCCGCAGAAAGTTATCTGGGGCCGGGTTAAAATTTGAAAAAAACAATGATAAATTTTTTAATAAATAAAATCCTTTGACATGTAGTTAGGTTTGAGTGTCTAGTATGTATAGAAATTTTAAAATATGAATTTTGACCTTTTCTGCAACAAACAGGAAAAAAACTTGTAACGGCCATAACTTTTGCATACGACGTCGAAATAACGCAAATAATATGTCAAAAAAATCGTGAGAAAAATCCGAGTTCGAATCCACCCGTATTTACCCGGTCAGCAATTCACAGATTCCTCAAATTCCAAAACAAAAAAAAGTTATTTCAAACAGACGATTTTTCGCAGCAAAATCAAAAAGTCAGAAAAAAAGAAAAAAAGAAAAAATTCAAAAAGTCCAAAAAAAAACACAGAAATTTATAACAAAGAAGATTGTTGAATTTTTTGGATTTTTTGAAGTGTTTTGACTTTTTTGAATTTTTTGGATTTTTTGGAGTTTTTTGAATTTTTTTTTGGAGTTTTTTGAATTTTTGAGGATCTTTCGAAACTTTTGAATCTCCTTTGAAACTTTAAAAGTTTTTGAAAAATCTGAAATTTAAAAACACACATTTATAACACATACCACACATATACACATACAATACTTAAGAGGGTTCAAATGATATATATATCAATAAGAACTTGAGTAGCATAAGGGTAGGTGAACTGGGTGGAACTTAGAAGTTAAGCGTGCTAGGGTTGGAGCAATTTGAGGATGGGTGACCTAGCGGGAAGGTATCAGTTCAAAAAATTCAAAAAATATAAAAATAATTCCAATAATTAGGATTTTTCATATTATTTCATATTCTGATTTTTCTGGATTTTTTTGAAACTTTTTATATTTTTTGCATTTTTTGAATGTTTTGAGAATTCTGTGGCGCACCAAGCCTGGTGCGCCACAGAAATAATTTTTGTGGCGAGAATTCTGTGGCGCACCCAGCATTTCTGGGGGTGCGCCACAGAATACCAAATTGGTGCGCCACTAATAGCCTTTTCTGTACTAGTGAGAGGTAAGCGACGCAAGAGCGTCGCCCGATCCCGCTTGGGATCTGGGGTTTTCTCCAGAGAACCCGGCATGGAGAAGCGAGAACACTACCTCGATGACGCCTTCAAGAAAGATGCGACGCCCGAGGGCGCCACCGTTTCCTAGAAAAGTCGATCTGCTGGCTGGTGGTATTTGCAGTTCATCTGAAATTTACACGAGTCATGCCTCATGTAGTACAAGCACTCAGGTCCACCAAGCCTTTCAGGATACATTGTCTGTTCTTGTTGCTGCGCAAATTCTCTGCCTCTCTGGCCTTGTGAAATTATAATATGCCAAGCCAGTTCAAGTCAGGCATATTGTGCTAAATTCAGTAAAGTATTACAGTACAAACCAAATACGTGTAAGATACAGCGTTTACTTCTCCCAATAATATAACTGTCAGGTTCACATCGGCGACGTTAGCACAAGCGTCAAGACGATATTACAGAAACGATGAGCAGAGGCGCCTGGGATATGATCCCCTCGCCAGCTTTCAGGTTAAAACCGATTCCGAGGCGCTGATGTCGTGAATATCATCATGTCCAACTCGTGAAAATATTTGAATGAAACACCATATGCATCAACCCGCTCCCCTCACAACGTTAGATTAGATTAACCCACCAACCCGCATCTAATCCTTCACGTCCTGATTAGGCTGTTGATTTGCCGGAAGGAAGCAGTTGCAGGCTCGGGATAAACTAGGATTAAAAAATAATCTCGGGTCTCTTCTCTAATCCAACACATAAAAGAACCGTTTCCTTGGGATCGTCACTAACCCATGCCATCGCTAGTTAAATGAGGAGGGGAGAGATCATGCTTCCGTCGCGTGCCCCTCCACCACCTCGACATGTTGTTACTTGTTACCGTGCCTCTCTCGCCGGAGCCCCACTATATGAATGCCGGTACCACCCTGCAATGATCTCATCAGGGGGCACCGGAGGTTGGTGCAGGTTCTCGAGCTCGATCCAAGAAGTGGGGGCAGGATGGGGCGGCCGCCGTGCTGTGACAAGGCGAACGTGAAGAAGGGGCCGTGGACGCCGGAGGAGGATGCCAAGCTGCTGGCATACACCTCCAACCATGGCACCGGCAACTGGACCTCCGTTCCGCAGAGGGCAGGTCGTCATCTAGTTTTTACACTGGAATCGAAATGCTGTTGAGTTTGCATGGTTTTTGGCTGACGTTCATGGATGCAGGGTTGAAGCGGTGCGGGAAGAGCTGCAGGCTGAGGTACACAAACTACCTGAGGCCCAACCTAAAGCACGAGAACTTCACGCATTGAAGATCTGAATTGCCGACTGATCTGTGTTTGTCTTGTAAGAAAAATACCGCATTGAGGATGGTCGATATGAAATGGAACAGGGCGGCAACGCCTTTGATCTGAAAAAAAAAACATTAACATGGCAGTGTACCTGTTGCGCGCATGCAGGTGGTCTCTGATCGCGAACCAGTTGCCCGGGCGGACGGACAACGACGTCAAGAACTACTGGAACACCAAGCTAAGCAAGAAGCTGAAGCAGCGGGGCATCGACCCCATCACCCACCGCCCCATCGCCGAACTCATGCAGAGCATGACCACCCTCGTCCACCCCCCGCCTACTGTCGCGGGTGCCTCCTCCTCGTCCTACCACCCAGCGGAGGCGCCGGCGTTCCACGACGATCTCTCCTACCACGCCGCCCTGCAACAGCAGCAGCAGGTCATTACGCTCCTCGACGCGGACGCGCCAGGGGCAGCGGCGTCGCCGGATCACCACCAGCTCAAGTGGAGCGACTTCCTCGCCGATGATGCCGCGGCGCTCGAGGCGGCACCGCAGGTCGTTCTTGGTCAATATCAGGAGACCGCGCTGGTTGGCGGCGGAGCACGCGTGTACGGCGACATTGACAGTGCCACCGCTGATGTCGGAGGAGGCGGGGAGGACAGCGCGGGCTCGGCGTTCATCGACGCGATGCTGGAATGCGACAAGGAGATGGGCGTGGACCAGCTCATCGCCGACCTGCTCGCCGACCCGGCGTACTACTACGGCGGCGGCTCCTCCTCGAGTTCGGGGATGGGGTGTGGCTGTTGATTAATTAACTAGAGGTTACAACTACATTGGGATGACATTTAGGCTTATTTAGGGTACAACCTCCGATCCATATTAATGGTCTCAACTTTATCTAGGTACGGATGTATCTAGTTAAGTGTTTAGACTAGATGCATCGGAGGGAGTATTTCTTTTGGTTATTTTTCTCGTTTCATTTGGTTATAGTATGAACTTGTTATGTGTACTCTTCGTTCCGTTCAGTGATGATTGCTAAGCTGATTACGCATGCGATCGTCCGCTGATTTCATGCCTTTGGGGCAAATAAACGGTTAGGATTTGATGGCCGAATGGTATCCTGATCACAGAAACGTTTGCTGGAATACAACTCTTGGGCAGGGGCGGAGCTAGAGTGTAAGTGCCGGTGTCAAATGACCCCGATGCCTCACACAAAATCCTTTGTATCTATAGTGCATATGAGAAAATGACCCCATTAAAAATTGCTTCCATTATGTGTTGCAAGATGTTTTGACCCCAGTGACTAATTATCCTGGCTTCGCCCCTGCTCTTGGGAGTGAAACTGCAACAGAGAAGGTTTGTGTAGTAGTACAGTAGTCGATTGCTCACGTCCGTCTGATGATGTACTCTGTTGGCGACCCTGGGCACACCCACCTGAAGGACCCGGAGATGCTGGTGGCTGAAGGAGACAAAACCACAATGGGCCCAAGACCACCTGAAGCAACCCAAGAACGAGCAATATGTGAGCTGGATGAGATGAACCGTGTAAAAGAGTTTCAGATTACCGGAAATACCCATACTAAAAACAGTTTCAGATTCCCAGGCAATGATTTTCTAGTTTAGAAATCCATCGAACAGAGCAGATACCGTATATGTATATGTGTACTGACTAATTTAAAAAAGGACTTGTGCTGGATTTTGATACCAAACGTAGTTCATAGGAGTAACAAACATAGTATCAAACATAGTTCATACTTGACATAGGGCTAGATTTTAACCGATCCAAAATCGAGCCCTGAATAAACCAAAAGGGCCGTTGTCGCGCCCGTCGCACTACTTGCCGGAGCGGCGCCGGAGGTCGCACAATATTAGGGCTAGCGGCGCTCCTCCTTCTCATAGGCCCTGCACGAGCTGGTTTGTGTTCACTGCTTCAACCAGCCAGGCGCATGAACGGCATCACTTCTCCGCGCGAATCTTGGAGCGCAATGACTTCTCCCAGATTAAGAAATTGATGATGAATTAGGGAGGAGAAGGCAACGAGAGTTCATTATTTTGAGCTTAGGACATGAGATATTATATGGGAGTGGCTAGAGCACAGTCGACTGAGAATTAGCAATTTCTCAGTCGACAATCACCTCACCCCTGGTACCTCTCTTTCAGTCTTTCGATTATTGTGTTCATCCAAATTTTCTATTGTGGGCTGAGCGTGGTCCATGTGTTTTGGCTCTCTGTGAACGTACTTGGTTGAAACCTACTCTTTTCAGGCAGTGTGTATTTTCCTATCGGACCGAATTTGCTACAAAACTACCGAGTGTGCACATAGAAAAGGGACAGGACTAGGCGTCCCCCGGATCTTTCCGTCCGATCCCCGGGTCGCCAGCCGTTGGATCGGATGATCTAGAGTCGTCGGATCCTGCGTCGCTCTCCCCAATCCCGCTTTTGCTTCACTGAAGCAAAAAATGGTTCGCGCGTAATAAGAATTTTGTGCTATTGCAGCAAATTTTCTAATTCCCACCGAAATCCTGCAAAATGGTTCTATGAAGCAAAAACGGTTCGCGCGTAATAAGAATTTTGTGCTATTGTAGCCAAATTTCTAATTCTCACCGAAATCCAGTAAAATGCTTCTATGAAGAAAAAATTGTTCGTTTGTAATAAGAATTTTGTGTTATTGTAGCAAAAATCCAATTTTCAATCAAAATCGCATAAAATGCTTTTACGTAGCAAAAAAATTCATTTGTAGCAAAATTTTTATGTTGCTCATAGCAAATGCTTATATGAAGAGAAAAGTTCTATTTATATCATTTGTTTTCTATTGTAACAAATCCGAGTAAACCTTGGTGGCAACATTGGAGAACACCCGACGTGGCGTCACCGATGCAGCAACGCCATGGTAGGCGCTTTGCAGCAACGTTGATGGTCCGTGGTTGCAACTTCCTCCAGAGCTCCGGCGAGGCATCGCCAGACCGCACCATTGTAGATTCTTTTGCGGAGCAAAAATGCGCGCCGTCGGCAGCAGCGTCGGGCACCTCGATAGCATCGCCGTCTAGTCGGCAGCCTCACCGGCTCGTCGGTAGCAACGTCGCGAGATGTAGGTAGCATCCGTCGGTAGCATGCGAGATGTAGGTAGCATCCGTCGGTAGCATCTTCGGCTCATCAATAGCAACGACGCCGCCATCGGTAGCATCGCCGCGTGCAGTCGGTAACAACACCACTCCACGCCGGTAACATCGTCAGCTCGTCGGTAGCAATGCTATCCGCCGTCGGTAGCAACGCTATCTGATGTCTACGCACGCTTCTATTCTTGTAGACAGTGTTGGGCCTCCAAGTGCAGAGCTTTGTAGAACAGCAGCAAGTTTCCCTTAAGTGAATCACCCAAGGTTTATCGAACTCAGGGAGGTAGAGGTCAAAGATATCCCTCTCAAGCAACCCTGCAATTAAGATACAAGAAGTCTCTTGTGTCCCCAACACACCCAATACATTTGTCAGGTGTATAGGTGCACTAGTTCGGTGAAGAGATATTAAAATACAAGTGATATGGATGATTATAAGTGGTAATTGCAATCTGAAATAAAATGGCAGCAAGCAAACATGAGACAAAATGAGAGTAAACGGTGTTTCAATGCTTAGAAATAAGGCCTAGGGATCATACTTTCACTAGTGGACACTCTCAACAATAATAATATAATTGAATACATAAATATTTCCTCTTCACTATGCTACTCTAAATTATTCTCTCGTTGGATAACGAACATCAATCCACTGCGTAGGGTTATAAAAGCACACCTTAAAGTCGTATTCCACATCTAGGGAACCCCACACTGTCAACTTGAGCGCCCTAAAATAGTACTAGACAAACCACAATTTCATAGAGACATCCAACACAAATAATAACTCATGATAAGTATTCATGTAATCTTTAGCCTAAGAGGCACACACGGTGCGCACACTGTCAACTTCGCACCGTGGGACAAAGGTGACTCCGGAGTTTACATTAATAAAACCACTCAAGTAGCATATAAGATAATGAATAGTAACATCTATGGATTCAACTAGATTACAAAGCTCATGATCACATAAAGATCACACCATGGGAGAGAGAGAGATAAACCACATAGCTACCGGTAGAGGCCTCAGCCCCGATGAAGAACTACTCCCTCCTCATCATGGGAGGCAGCAACGGCGATGAAGATGGCGGTGGCGTCGATGGAGATGGCTCCGGGGGCAATTCCCCGTCCCGGCAAGGTGCCGAAACAGAGACTTTTGTCCCCCGAATTAGGGTTTTTGGTGGCGGCGGAGCTACGGAACTCTTCTGGAGAAATCGTCGATCCTTTTAGGGTTTGCACCGCGGAGGCAATATATAGTCCAAAGGGCGTCACGAGGAGGTGACCGAGGCGGCCACACCACACCACGGCGCGCCCCCCCTCTGGCCGCGCGGGCCGATGGTGTGGGGGCTGTGGGCCTCCGCTGGAATTGCCCTTCTGGCTCCGTGGGTCTTCTGACGAAATAGAATTTCTGTAATTTTTCTGGATTTTTCCGAGCAATTTGGTTTTCGGGCCTTTTCTGCAATACACAGACATAATAAACAGAAACTGGCACTGTGGCATCTTGTTAATAGGTTAGTCCAATAAATGCATAAAAATGCTATGAAGTGTATATATAACATGTAACAATTGGTATAATATCAACATGGAACATCAGAAATTATAGATATGTTTGAGACGTATCACTATCCTCCGTCGGTAGCAACGCCGTGAGCCGTTGGTAGCGTTGCCGCCATGTATTGAAAACACCAAAAATCTCGCAAAAATGCTTCTACCGATGTTGTTTGTAGCACCGCCGTCGCCGGTGGTAGCACCGTCGCCGCTGCCTTGCAGCACCCGGCCTTGCCTGTGGTAGCACCGGAGAGCACATCGGAGACCTCGCCGGAGATCTCATAGCAACAAATATTTTGTTACAACCCTTGTCAAAATTTGCTCTACGCTGAAAATTTGCAGCATCTCAGTTGCGGCATGCGAAAAAAGAAATTTGCTACAATAATTAAGTGAACTTGCATTAAAAGGAGAATTGTTTTGCTACAAATCTTTCAAAATTTGCATCACGTTAAAAAAATTATATCATCTGAACGAACAATTGCTACAAACCTTACAAAAGTTTGCACCACATATAGCAAGCCGCTATGTAGCTAGCTAGCTCGCTCTCTGAATGAATCACAAGCATAGAACAGAGGCGAGACGAAAATGTTGGGCAGCGCCAACTGCATCGACGACGAGAGAAGCAAGCCGACCTCGCACTGCCGGGAACCGAGGAGGCAGGAGCTTCACGGCGGCTACACCGGAACTGCAGGGCACGACAGGAAGCATACGTACTGCCGACGACATCACCGTCTTGGCGCTGCAAAATGGCCGGCCTCCGATTTTGTTCAACTCCCTCTAGCCCAGGAGGCGCCGGAGATGAGCACGAGGGCAGCAAAGGGGGACAGGCTCCGGCGGCGGGAGGCTGCGCGCGGATCACGGTGGGCAGCAGCGGTGGAATCAAATGGGGGCGGCAGCCATGGCGGGATCCCGGTGCATGGGCCGGAGAGATGCAGGCAGCGCGCGGGATCCACGTTTTGTGGACGGTGGCGTCAATTCGCGGTGGAGGGAGGCCGCTGGCGCTCAGTGGAGGGAGGTGGGCGATGCCCGCTGGAGGGATGCGGCGGGCGAGCGGGAGGAGGAGGCGACCGGCGAGAGAGAGGGAGGAGGAGGCCGGCGAGGGGAGGACTACGGCGGCGGCCACCGCTGGGGAAGGTCCAGGTCCGGGCGTGGGGGACGCTGACCACCGTCGCGGCGGCGGCGTGGGCTGGAAGACATGGCATGGTATTCTCCAGGAACGAGATGGGGGAAAAAGCAAGGAGGAAGAGACGCGAGCGTGCGTGGCCCCGCGGACACGCGTCAATCACTCGACCCAGGGGACGGAGTCGCGCGATCCCCTGAGGCCCGGATGATTGCAAGGCTTTTCCATAGAAAAGTCTTGTTTGCTCTTTGTATGTATGTGTAGGTAGCCCACACGTGAGAAAACAAAAATGAAATGGACAGTATGCTTGATGTGAGCATTGATCAGGTACAACAGAAAATGTCTAACGGCTAAAACTAAAAAAGCACGAGGGCTGAATTTTACTCCCTACATGTAACTCAAATATCTGAGTTGTAACCACTTGCGACTTTCACGCTACATGAATCACGATATAAATTTCAACGGTTAGAAACATTCTTATCTAATTGTAACTAGGAGAAATTTAGTTCCAACCGTGCAACTAAAAAATCCTAGTTGCAACCCACTTACAACTCTCAAAATGACGACACAAATCCAACGGGAAACATTTTTCTCAGCCGCGACCTATTTGTAACTGGATAAACTCAGTTGCCCGGTTGCAACCGACAAATATCTAAACTGCAAACCATCTACGACTCTCGTGCTACACGAATCACGACAAAAATCCAACGGTGAGAAACATTGGTATCTCAGTTGCAACCTACTGGTAATTAGAAAACATTGACAACTAGAAAATGCCAGTTGCAATCCACTTGCAACGCTCAAAATGATGACACAAATCCAATGGCCGAAAACATTTTTCTCAGTCGCAACCTACTTGTCACTGCTGGATAAACTCAATTGCAACCCAGTTGCAACTGGCAAATATCGGAGTTGCAACCCACTTACTTGCGACTCTCACGCTACATGAATCACGACGTAAATCGAACGGTCAGAAACATTCTTTTCTCAGTCCCAACCTAGTTGTAACTAGAAAAAACTCAGTTCCAACTCGTTTGCACCTAGAAAATTTCAGCTGCAACACTCAAATGTTGAAACAAATCCAACAGTCGAACATTTTTCTTGGCCGCAACCTACTTGGAATTGGATAAACTCAATTGCAACTGAAAAATATGGTTCCAACCCACTTTCAAATCTCACGCTACATGAATCATGACGCAAATCAAACGTAAGAAACTTTCTCAATTGCAGTCTACTTATAACTAGAAAAAACAAAGTTCCTGCTAGAAAATCGCTCGGTTGCAACCCACTTGCATCTTTTCAAGATGACGACACAAATCCAAAGGCCGAAAATAATTTTCTGAGTCACAGCCTGCATGCAACTAGATAAAATCAATTTCAACCCAATGCAACCGGATAAACTCAATTGCAACCCAGCTGCAACTGCCTAATATGGTTGCGATCGACTTGAGCTCCGCACTACACTAATCATGACACATATCCAGCTGTCAGGATTTTTTTATCAGTTGCAACCCACTTGCAACTTTAAAAAAAATCAGTTTTAGCCCACTTGTACCTAAAATTTTCCATTTGCAAGTTGCAACTCACATTCAACTCCTACACTAGCACGGATCATGACGCAAATCCAATAGTCCCGAACTTTTATTTCTCAGTTACGACCTGCTTAAAACTATTTTTTTTTGTTGTAGCCCACTTGCAAGTGAAAAATCATAGTTGCAACCGACTCAACTCCCACAGTAGGACGAATCACCAACCCAATAATTTCAGAGTCGACCAACATCTAATTTAAATCTCTGCCGACCTATAATTACCAAAAAAAAGTTATATAAATCATAGGAAAAAAAACCCGATGAAAAAATGCTGCTACATGTTTAAAACAAAACACTAATACATAAAAAGTAATATAAATAGTAGGAGAATAGGAAAACGAGGAAAAGTAAAATAGTAAAAGGGAATAGAGAAAATAGAAAAGCATATAAAATAAAACACAAAAAATAAAATAAACATTTAAAAATGAAATAAAAGTTAAAAACACTTTAAATGAAAAAAGTTATTTGAACATTGAATGGACAAGACAATGTAACCAATTATAATACTCCATCCAATCACTAATGTAAGGCATTGGATTTGGACCCATCATTTCAATTTTAACTACATACATAATTAAATGAGTGAATATATGCATAAAATAATTCTACATACATTTGAGTCAAGAAAAAGTTGGACCCAGAAAATGCTCAATATGCACAATAGCTAACACAACGTACGCTAACAAAAAGGTGAAACATCAAGAATCATGATGCAGAATTCGATGGTTAAAAGGTCGAATGAGAATTAACTTATTCTCAGACGACTGAGAGTTAGCATTCTGATATTATATTTCTTGTATGGCTAAGTATTGTTTCGTCGTAGATTCACAAAAGGCGAGGAAAAAATTGTGGAAGTCCAAGATGGGTGTCACGTCCCCAGGATGCACGGATGGGCACATTGATTGCGTGGATCACACGTTCGCTGGGAGACCCCAAGAGGAAGGTATGAAGCAGTATATCAGCAGTTTCCTCAGTATGAAACCAAGATTTAATCGAACCAGTAGGAGCAAGAAATCACTTCTGAAGGTTGTCAGTGGGCGCTGACGTGGAACCTGCACACAACACAATCAAACTAATTTGCCCCAACGAAACAGTGAGGTTGTAAATCTCACCGGCTTGCTGAAAACAAAGGATTAAACGTATGGTGTGGAAAACAGTAGTAAATTGCAGAGAATGAAAGGAACAGTGTTTGCAGTTGGTTGTATTATCAGTGTAAAAGAATGGACCGGGGTCCACAGTTCACTAGTGGTGTCTCTCCATAAAAGATAACTAACATGCTGGGTGAACAAATTACAGCTGGGCAATTGACAAAATATTGAGCGCATGACAATGCATATATATGACATGATGATTACTATGATATTCATGTGGGCATTACGACAAAATACATAGACCGTTATCAACAGCGTCTATGACTAATAATCACCGCCAGGTTGTCATTACCGAGTTCCCCGTTGGTATTAAGTTGCAAGCAACGGATAATTGCATTAAGTAATGTGCGTAAAGTAACAAATGCATTAGACCTAACGGCGTACCCTTAAGCTAAGCATCGGTTATTTTATCCTAGTGGCAACAGCACATCCACAATCTAAGAAGTTATTGTCACTCTGCCAGATTACGGAGGCATGAACCCACTATCTTGCATAAATACTCACTCTTGGAGTTACAAGCATCTACTTGGCCAAAGCATCTACTAGTAACGGAAAGCATGCAAGATCATAAATAACATATAAGATAGATTGATAATTAACTTGACATAGTATTCAATATTCATCGGATCCCAGCAAACACAACATGTAGCATTACAATAAGATGATCTTGATCATGATAGGCAGCTCACAAGATCTAACATGATAGAATAAAGTGGAGAGACAACCATCTAGCTACTGCCATGGACCCGTAGTCCAAGGATGAACTACTCACGCATCACTCCGGAGGCAGGCATGGTGATGTAGAGCCCTCCGGTGATGATTCCCTCTCCGGCAGGGTGCCGGGAAGAGCTTTGAACCCTCCCGAGCTAGGGTTGACGGTGGTGGCGTCTCTGGAACTTTTCGTGGATAATGGCTCGGGTATTTAGGGTTTTCGCGTCGGGAGGAATAAATAGGCGAAAGGGCGGCGGCTGCGGAGCCACGAGGGCCCCACACCACCCCACGGCGTGGTAGGGGGGCCCATGCGGCCCCATGGTGTGGGTGCCACGTGGCTCCCTCCGTGTGTCCTCTGGACTCGTCTTCGTGTTGGAAAAATAGGAGGTTCTGTCCAAGTTCGTCCAATTCCGAGAATATTTTCATACTAGCTTTTCTGGAATACTGCTGAGCGCTAAGTTGACGAGGGAATATATTGCGGTGTTGCTTCTATCTCCCCGGCAACGGCGCCAGAAAACACTCTTGATGGCCCTTCACGTAGTTACCTGCGTGAAAAGTAAATGGGTTAGGTTGAGACTCCAAGTGCAGAGTGTGTAGTAAGTGGAAGACGTGTTTTCCCCACGAGGGGTGACTCGAGGGTTTAATATCGAACTCTCGGGGAATCAGTAGTGAAGATTTATCTTTCCTATCCTTCTTTTGGTTACCTACAAAACAAAGTAAATGTTTTGGTCCTCAACCTCACCTAGTGGTTGTCAAGCACAAGGTGTGAGAATGATATCAAGATAATATGCAATGCAAACAAGAAATAAATATGCAATGGTGGTAAATAAATATGCAAGGATGGTGGTAGCAATGATAAATGATATTTTTGGGTTTTATATGATGAATGCAAGATGTAAAAGTGTTTTTGTATTTTCGGATTTTTAAATGGCAGAAAATGGAAAAGTGGTAAAGTTGTTGGAAAGGTGTTTCTTATGATTAAAAATGGACCGGGGTTCATGGTTTCACAAATGCACTCTCTCTTTAATAAAGTGGTAGACAATGGAACACTAGAGTTGACATATGAGATTGCAACACAACAGTTTAATGACAAGTTATAATTATATGGGCATCACGTCCTAACATAGAGACCTTTTGGTTATTAGTCTCTCTTATACTCCACCAAGATGCGAACTAAATCATAACACCTCAGTAATTAAGATAACTCAGAGTATAGCAATAAGTATCATGACATGAAGTTAAAATAAGAACATGCTAGATCTAGTCATGGAGTAGTGGCAATGGTCACACCCACATCTCCGGTAGCATGGTATTTCTTTTTATCCCTAGTGAGGCAACAAAGTAAGGTAGAGATACCCAAGTGGATCGCAGAACTTTCTCTCACGTTCACTGCACTAGCCACCCCCCGTTACTCCAACTAATGCACACGTTCCCCCTCACACGCTCTCATAAACATGCTTGATCATGACAAGTAAATAAGAACGGGGTACATAATATGCATCTACTTTCATAACTGAAACAAAACCATTGCAATCTCAAACATATATTAACTCATAAAAAGATCCACCACAAAGGTATTACATAGATGACCGTAATCATGTTCAGCAGCTCATACGGTACTAATTAGTGAAGCTCAAGAGAGAGAGATACATAAGTTACTTCCACAAACCCATAGTCCAGAGGTGGACTACTCCCTCTTCATCATGGAGACGGTGGAGAAGTCGTTGGAGAAGATGGAGACCACGCCGGCAGCGCCCCGCCGGAGTTTTCCCCCTCCAATCTGCAACTCCAGGTCTCTGTTTCGGTGTTTCTGTGTTTCTGCGGCGCTCCTTCCAGAGAACGTCGGGGGACTATTTTTATAGGCGGTTTTAGGTCAAAACGGAGTCGGTGGAGGAAAGATCGACGGCAACGGAGCTCGAGGGCCAAAAGGGGGTCCCACGCGGCCAGGTACTGGCCGCGTGGGCCCACTCATCTGGGCCCTCGGGCCTCCGCTTGTTTGCTTCCTTCGCTCCCACGCTTTGTTCCTTCCAAAAACTGATGCTCGTAAATTTCCAGGTCATTTGGACGTCGTTTGGGTCCCTGAAACATTAAAATATAGAAATAGGGTTTTCTGCCTGCGCAGGGTTAATTCCATAAAAATAGGAAAATCATAAATATTCCCAAAATCATTATAAAACAGTGATATAACCCTTATATGATGCAAATATGACTGGAATATAAGTAAAATAATGCAAAGTTCATGTATGCATTTTACATGCATCAACATCCCCAAGCTTAACCTATACTCGTCCTCGAGTATGAAGGTGATAAAACTAACATGGACTTTGCAATTTAATACTATCAATGGATATCAAAGATGATTACTATTGCTACATAGAGTCAAATGATTCATTCTTAAAAGGAGTAGCAATATGCAAGATAGTTTATGAAGTGATATCAAGTATTCAATGCAAGGATGTTCAATGATAATTCACAAAGTGTAACATAAGAGAAGAAGTACTATGGACCACATGTATGCATAATAAAAGTAAGAACATCCTACAATGGTCATAGAGTATTGTGAAAATCTGAATATAAAAGGTGGACACTTTGGAAAGATATATATGAGTAGAGGTAAAGCATGAATAAGTTTCATCTAACTTCTGAACTTCTCTACTTAAGTCAATGATTGTAATATGGTAATCCTTGGTGTCAAGCTCTCATTCCCCTATCATAGCATCTTGAATGATTAAGTTTAAAGTGAAAGCAAATACGAGTAGTGTGCTTGACAAAGTACAGGTTGAAAGTCTCATGCCCCTTGAATACAAGTACCTACTCCATGTGTTACTCAACTTGGAAAACAAAGCAAGTTCAAGTTAAATATCATTGTAAGTAATAATAGTATCATTAAGAGCGTCAACTGGGGTACCTCTTGTCCCAGGATATGGAACAAGCCCATATCAAAATGACAAGACAAACAAACACAATGAACAATCTCAACACCCTTTTTATTTACCATTAGATAGCTTTTTATTGTAAGGTGTATCACAGAAGGTTCACCATAGCATGTAAGTAAATTTCCACCATGAATGATGCATGGCTTAGATTAGCGGCCCAGGCGTCTCTCTAACCATTTATACAAACTCATTTAAACTCACTTCATTTCCACATTTATTTCACCCATGGTAAGCATCCATAAACAAAAGTACATGATATCAACTAAATGAGATGAAGTGCATGTTGAAAGCTTGCCATGTGACAGCACATATGAGCTAACTCTCAACCAAAGACATTTGTCAAGCCACAACATCATAATTTTAATCACAATGGGTCATATTTTATTTATGCAATGAAAGTAAAGTGTGCATCAAGTTCGAGAGAGCTCTATAACCAACTTTTCCCATAACAATCAACAACATAAGCATTTTCATTCAGAGGTATAGATAACACAAATATCATGATAAACATACTCGGAATAGCATAAAGCTAATAGGTAGATATGGTGGACTCACTGGAAAAACTTTGGTTGAAGGTGTTGGAAACAAGTTTTTGCTTGTTGGAATTTTTGGGCTAGCAAGAGGGAGAAAGTTGACCATCTAAATGCATGCATGAGTGTCCATAGAACTAACTAATCCATGTTAAAACAAGGTAAAATAACATTTAGCATCAAAACATGAATAAAAGATAGCTCTTGATAAAATACTTGCAAATTATTACTCATTAACAAGCTCATGAATCATGCAAATATGTATCTTTTAAAATCAACTCAACATCCCTTTTCCCAATCTTATAATAGCATCCAACATAATTCAACCCAAATTTCCAGTAGCTCTCTCATATATAAATGATAGTGTGGTGGTCTCACAAAATAAAAATCAAACCTAAACAAACAAAAAGACGCTCCAAGTTTATGCGATAAAGTGTTTCGATCGAAAAACAGAAGTTAGACGTGTGCAAACCGAGAGTGTGTAGGTCCAGTGGGGTTGTCTTCACATCCCCAAGCTTATGGTCTTCACCATCCTTGGATAGCTCTTGGTGCATCTCCTCTAATCCCTGTGAAAAAACTTCAAAACACCGTTTCTCCCATTTCTTTTTCTGTGGGGCACATTAGTAGTGATAAACAAATAGATTTCTTGCTGCATATAATCCTTGAACAAAAATTCATATGAATGTCCAGAAAGTGTATAATGTTGTATGCCTACTCATAAACTCAATTGGATCAAAAAGATTCAAGTTAAAAGTTCTAAGCATGCATCAAACAAAATGGGACAGAATCTGTCCAGAAAAACAGCAGCAGCTAAACGTATTTTTCTACCCTACTTAACTTTGTCGGAAAATTCCGAAAAAATTCATGCATACAGAGGATGAAAAGTTGCAACTACAGTTCAAATATGAGCTCATTCGGAGTTACAGAATAAGAATTAAAAATCATACCGTGCACAGATTCGTGCAGGAATAAAATCTCCGAACGCTATAAGCAACTTTTTCACACCAAAATGAGTAAAACTTGGCACTTTATTAAAAATTCCAGAAACTAAACTAAACACTAAGTCTCTTGTTACAGCAAGAGGACACAAAGAAAATCACAAATAAAAACAACCGGGTTGCCTCCCGTAAAGCGCTTTCTTTATAGCCATATAGCTAGGCTTCTTACTTGATGTTTATTGTGGACGAAGCTCATGAGGGAGCTTGAACTTTGGTGTGTCCCTCTTCCTTGGGAAGTGTTCCATGCACTTCTTGTGTGGAAACTGAAACTTCACATTCCCTTCTTTTGAATCAATGATAGCACCTGTAGTACGAAGAAAAGGTCTTCCAAGAATAATTGGACTAGAGGTTTTATTCCCCATATCCATGATTAGAAAATCAACAGGCACAAATGTCATATGTAACTCTACCATAACATCACTTACTTTCCTAAAGCATGTTTAATGGAATCATCAGCAAGTGCAAGTTCAATAGAGCATTTTTCAAGATTTTTCAATTCAAGTACTTCATATAGTTCTTTAGATAAAACAGAGACACTAGATCCTAGATCAAGTATAGCATGGTGTGTCTCTTTTCCAATGGTTACTAGGACTTTGGGAATCCATATATCCCCAAGCTTAGGTGGTATCATAGCCTCTTGGTTGTACCTAGCAATCTTTTCTTTTAACACATGATTAGCAATATAAGAACCAAAACCAGCTTGGTTAACATTATAGAAGGATCACTTGCAAATTTTTGTAAGATAGATATTAATTCATGCAAGCTACAATTCTCTAAGTCAAGCAATGGTTCCTTGACTTCACTAAGCATTTTAACTTCTTCAACTTTCTTTTCCCTATTATATAGGTTAAATATTTCATAACGGTCATCAAACACATCTTCAGGTACTTGGGCTTTTTCTAAACTTTCTTTAATTCTTACTTCCAAAAGCAAGCCATCAAGTAGATAGTGAGTGTCAGTAGCAGCAGTATTCATAAAAGAATCCTCACATTCATTATCCAAAAAGACTTTAGAGGTTTCAGACAATCCTCTATAAAACACATGCATGAGCATCCAATCCCTAAGACCATGTTCCATTCCAAAAGCTATACCTCTAAATCTTTCCCATGTTTTCACTAGAGGTTCATCCTCTTCTTGTTTAAAGGTGATAATTATTTGTCTAAGATTACAAACTTTTTCAGTGGAACAAAATCTTTCAATGAATGCAGCTTTTAAATTAAACCAAGTGCTAAAATTTCCAGGTGGCCATCTCAATATCCAATCTAAGGCTTTTCCACCTAGGGAGTAAGGAAAAAGCTTAATTTTAATATTAGCATGGCTCAAATTTAACATTTTGCACCTTTCATTAAACTTCTTAAGATGAGGTATGGGATCTTCTTTTGGTTTCCCATAAAAACGGTATTCATAAATTGCTTTCATGATATTAGGATCTACCTCACATTTCTCAACAGGGATATTCATATCTTGAGGAAAGTTCTTAACACTAAATGGCCAGAAGGTTCCTTTTCCATTATGCAAGTTTTTATGTGTTTTTTAATTTTTTATGCAAAACTGAAAATAAATATGCAAACCGAACTTAAAAATGCAAGACAATGACAAAACAAGATAAATTGCTTTGAAGGTAAAGATGGATAAGATGATGCTCACGTAGGTGCAACCTCCCCAAGCTTAGGTGTTAGCACAAGTTGGTGATGAAGTTGACTTGGTGAGATATCCTTGGATAAACCTTTCAGCAATGATTCCCCGGCAACGGCGCCAGAAAACACTTTGCTGAGCGCTAAGTTGATGAGGGAATATATTGCGGTGTTGCTTCTATCTCCCCGGCAACGGCGCCAGAAAACACTCTTGATGGCCCTTCACGTAGTTACCTGCGTGAAAAGTAAATGGGTTAGGTTGAGACTCCAAGTGCAGAGTGTGTAGTAAGTGGAAGACGTGTTTTCCCCACGAGGGGTGACTCGAGGGTTTAATATCGAACTCTCGGGGAATCAGTAGTGAAGATTTATCTTTCCTATCCTTCTTTTGGTTACCTACAAAACAAAGTAAATGTTTTGGTCCTCAACCTCACCTAGTGGTTGTCAAGCACAAGGTGTGAGAATGATATCAAGATAATATGCAATGCAAACAAGAAATAAATATGCAATGGTGGTAAATAAATATGCAAGGATGGTGGTAGCAATGATAAATGATATTTTTGGGTTTTATATGATGAATGCAAGATGTAAAAGTGTTTTTGTATTTTTGGATTTTTAAATGGCAGAAAGTGGAAAAGTGGTATAAGTTGTTGGGAAGGTGTTTCTTATGATTAAAAATGGACTGGGGTTCATGGTTTCACAAATGCACTCTCTCTTTAATAAAGTGGTAGACAATGGAACACTAGAGTTGACATATAAGATTGCAACACAACAGTTTAATGACAAGTTATAATTATATAGGCATCACGTTCTAACATGCTTTCTCTCACGTTCACTGCACTAGCCACCCCCCGTTACTCCAACTAATGCACACGTTCCCCCCCCCATACGCTCTCATAAACATGCTTGATCATGACAAGTAAATAAGAACGGGGTACATAATATGCATCTACTTTCATAACTGAAACAAAACCATTGCAATCTCAAACATATATTAACTCATAAAAAGATCCACCACAAAGGTATTACATAGATGACCGTAATCATGTTCAGCAGCTCATACGGTACTAATTAGTGAAGCTCAAGAGAGAGAGATACATAAGTTACTTCCACAAACCCATAGTCCAGAGGTGGACTACTCCCTCTTCATCATGGAGACGGTGGAGAAGTCGTTGGAGAAGATGGAGACCACGCGCAGCGCCCCGCCGGAGTTTTCCCCCTCCAATCTGCAACTCCAGGTCTCTGTTTCGGTGTTTCTGTGTTTCTGCGGCGCTCCTCCCAGAGAACGTCGGGGGACTATTTTTACAGGCGGTTTTAGGTCAAAACGGAGTCGGTGGAGGAAAGATCGACGGCAACGGAGCTCGAGGGCCAAAAGGGGGGGGGGTCCCATGCGGCCCATGTACCTGGTCGCGTGGCCCCTCTCATCTGGGCCCTCGGGCCTCCGCTTGGTTGCTTCCTTCGCTCCCACGCTTTGTTCCTTCCAAAAACTGATACTCGTAAATTTCCAGGTCATTTGGACGTCGTTTGGGTCCCTGAAACATTAAAATATAGAAATAGGGTTTTCTGCTTGCGCAGGGTTAATTCCATAAAAATAGGAAAATCATGAAATATTCCATAAATCATTATAAAACAGTGATATAACCCTTATATGATGCAAATATGACTGGAATATAAGAAAAATAATGCAAAGTTCATGTATGCATTTTACATGCATCAAATACAAAAACAGCAGAAAACAGGAACTGGCACTGTGGCATCTTGTTAATAGGTTAGTCCTAGAAAATGCATAAAAATGCTATGAAGTGTATATAAAACATGTAACAATTGGTATAATATCAACATGGAACATCAGAAATTATAGATACGTTTGAGACGTATCAAGCATCCCAAGCTTAGTTCTACTCGTTCTCGAGTAGGTAAAACGATAAAATAAAATAATTTCTGAGGTGACATGCCACAATCATAATCTTGATCAAATAATATTGTAAAGCACATGTTATGAATGAAGTGATCCAGGTCAATGGTTTATAGTTTGCTAGCAAGTAGATAATGAGCAAACAACTGAATCATATAAGCAAAAACTTTTTATGAATAGTACTTTCGAGACAAGCATCAAAGAGTTTTGCATAAGAGTTAACTCATAAAGCAATAGATTGTAAGTAAAGGTATTTAACCAACACAAAGGAAGATTTAAGTTTCAGCAATTGCTTTCAACTTTCAACATATATATCTCATGGCTATTTGTCAACACAAAGCATATAATAAGTGCAATATACAAGCATATAAAAATTGTTGCACCAAAGTTGACACTAGTGTTTGCTTCTAAGATAGAAAGAAGTTGGTAAACTGACTCAACATAAAAGTAAAAGAAAGGCCCTTCGCAGAGGGATGCAGGGATTAAATCATGTGCTAGAGCTTTTTAAGTTTTTGAAATCATATAGAGAGTAAAAATAAATTTTGAGAGGTGTTTGTTAATTATCAACGAATCAGAAAATGGAAAGTACAATATGACCCTGCCAAACAGACTTTTAAGAGCGGCTCCCATGAAGAACGTTATTTCTACCAGCAAGGCAGATCATCCCTCTTTCTCTTTTGTTTACACATGCAGATATTTCACTGTTTGTCATTGCTTGACTGATAAATCAGGGCAAAAATGTGAAGAGAATTAAGCGGTTAAAGTTGTAATTAATTGGGACTGGGCACCCATTTGCCAGCTCTTTTTGCAAAATTAATGGATAAGCGGATGTATATGCCGATAGTCTGGTGGTAAAGTCTGTTTGACAGTTGACATAAAGACATCCACCCCGTCCTCATGAGCTTGGTAAACATTGACACAAAATAGGAGTAATAAAGTTTGAATAGTTTAAAGGTAGCACATGAAAATTTTACTTGGAATGGCAAGAAAATACCACATATAGGTAGTTATGGTGGACACAGATGGCATGGATCTGGCTCAAGGTTTTGGATGCATGAGAAGCATTCCCTCTCAGTACAGAGTTTAGGCTAGCAATTTTATGTGAACAAACACAGGATATCAACCGACACAGCAAGGCTTATATGAAAACATATTGCAAGCATTATAAGACTCTACACTGTCTTCCTTGTTAACCAAATCTTTTTACTAGAAAATATCTAGACCTTAGAGATACCAAACATGCAAACCAAATTTCAACGACTTTATGGTAGTTCTTCATTAATAGGTTTTAACTACATGATACGAAAGCTTAATCATGAACTACTTGATAACTCAAAAAATTAACAAGTATCAAATTATCCAATACAATGATCTACAAGAATATGTAAGCTTTTTCCATTATACCATCTACCACATGCAACATTTTCTGTTCCAACCAAACACCAATCAATTTATTTCAACATAAACTCTCCAAACAATTATAAGTGAAGCAAGAGAGTACTTTCTTTAAAAGAACTAACAGCTCTGAATAAGAGATACATGAAAAACAGGAGCTAAAAGCATAGCAATAGCTAGACAAGAATACTCAACAAGTATAAGTGAAGAATAGGAGTATTCATATGAAAAAGCGGAGCGTGTCTCTCTCCCAATCAAGAATGCCGGGGTCCAATCAAGTTGACCATAAGAAAAATAAAATACTGAAAATAAAAGCACACAGACGCTCCAAGTAAAGCACATATGATGTGAAAGAATTAAAATATAGTTTCACTAGAGATGACCTGATAAGTTGCTGATGAAGAAGGGGATGCCTTGGGCATCCCCAAGCTTAGACGCTTGAGTCTTCTTGAAATTTGCTGGGGTGATCCATGGGAGCATCCCCAAGCTTAAGCTCTTCACTCTTCTTGATCACATTATATCATCCTTCTCTCTTAACCCTTGAAAACTTTCGCCACACCAAACTCAAAATAATTCTCATTAGAGGGTTAGTGCACAATCAAAAACTCACATGTTCTATAAGGACACAAACATGACCGTTACTTTTAACATTAGCTACTGTCACTGATGTTATGTGAAGCTCTTCACCCTAAAAAAGAATTCCACTCAACACTAGTAAAAGAAAGAATGCGAAAAATAAAAGACATAATCTGTCTAAACAGAACAGTCCGCAAAGACGAATTTTTTCGAGGCACTTACGTTGCTCATCGATCGAAAAACTTTAAACTAACGAAAGATGCGTACATATCTGAGAAATACGCACAAAAAATTTTAGATTTAAATAATGTTTCTGTGATTTTATAGAATTAAAAACGGTGACAGCAGAAATCTGTTCCTGCGCAGAAATCCAAATCTAGCATCATCTTCCTATTAGAGGCAATACTTGGCACAACAATGCGATAAAATAAAGATACGAAGGAATTGTTACAGAAGTAAACAACTCCTTGACTCAAAAAAAGAAAATTGCAGAAATAAAATAATGGGTTGTCTCCATAAGCGCTTTTCTTTAACGCCTTTCAGCTAGGCGCAGAAAGTAAAATCAAGTGTTTCCAAGTGATGAAACATCAACAGAATAATTTGCTCTAACAATAGAATCAAAAGGTAACTTCATCTTCTTTCTAGAGAAGTGTTCCATACCTTTCTTGAGTGGGAATTGATATTTAATATTCCCCTCTCTCATATCAATAATAGCACCAAAGTTCTAAGAAAAAGTCTTCCCAAAACAATAGGACAAGAAGCATTGCATTCAATATCCAAAACAACAAAATCAACGGGGACAAGGTTATTGTTAACCATTATAAAAACACTACTCTCCCCAAAGGTTTCTTTATAGTATTATCAGCAAGGTGAACGTCCAAATAACAGTGTTCCAAAGGTGCTAAATCAAGCATATCATAAATTTTCTTAGGCATAACAGAAATACTAGCACCAAGATCACATAAAGCATTGCAATCAAAATCATTCACCTTCATTTTAATGACGGGCTCCCAACCATCTTCTAACTTCCTAGGGATAGAAACTTCATGTTTTAATTTCTCTTCCCTAACTTGCATGAGCATTAGTAATATGTTTAGTAAAAGCCATGTTTATAGCACTAGCATTAGGACTTCTAGCTAGCTTTTGCAAGAACTTAATTACTTCAGAAATATTGCAACCATCAAAATCAAAGTCATTATTATCAAAAGTAATAGGACCTTTGTCTCCCACATCTCGAAAAATTTCAGCACTTTTATCAGGAACAGTTTCAGTGTTTTCAGGCAATTTTAAACGTTTTGCAACAGAAGTAGTGTAACATCCCAACTTTTGAAACTAAGAAAAAACTTAGTTTTACCAAACCCAAAATTCAGAACCACAAAAACTTTATGAAATGTTTTTACTGATGATTGTGTTTCCTTCCCATTGCTATGTTTGAATTGTGTGACTTGTTGTTTAAGTTGTTTGACTAGTAAATATAAGACCAACCAATATAAAAAAATATTTAACTTTGGTGATCATGTTATGACAAGAAATATTCCATATATCTTTTCTATTCTTATTTTGGCCTACTCCATTTCAATGATACTTGGTTTATCAACAACCAAAACTTATACCAGTATTTGAGAAAGTAAAAGTATTTCCAAAATTGTGTGTTTCCAAAATTATGGAGATCTATATGCTATCTCCTACCTATTTCTCAACCCTGGTATTTTGCAGGTATATACAACTCCTATTTTATAAACTCTTATTTTCACTCCATTTGAAAATAACACTAGTGGGAAATATATCACCACAATTTCCTTTTTCAAATCTTTTTGAAAACTATTAAGTTTATGAGTGGAGATATTTCCTAAAATCATCTTGTCATAATTAGGGAGTGGTCACTTTTCCCCAATGATAGCATTGTGGAAATGGTGGTATGATTAATTCTTGTGGTTTGAATTGTGTGGACTTGGTTGTGATGTTGATCTTGTTGTGATGTTTTGCTTGTTGGACTTATGGTTGTATTGATTGTTAATTCTTGTTTTATTGTTTGCTTGGGTGAATAATTACACAATACTTGGTGATAATTTGAAAACACACTTGACAACAAATTTGGAATGTGACTTAAATAAAGCAAAACTCCTAAAATTATTCAACAGATGGAAATTAAGATCATGAGTTAAAGAATGATCGAAATAAATTATTTTTCCCTACCTAACTATCTATTTCCTTCAAACAAATATTTTATCTATGAAAATAAAAATTATTGAAGTTAATATTTGTCAAGGAAGTTCCTAGAGTTCAAAAATAGTATTTTGAACTTGCTTTAAAATTTCTAAAGGATTATAAATTTGTTTTTAGAAAAAATGCCATATTTAAACCCTATGAACAAAAGTTGTTGAAAATTTTATTTTTGGCACCCCAATTTTTGTGGAGCTTCTACATGACAAGGGGAGCCTACCCAAATAATTTCATAATTTTTGAAATAGTTTAAGTGCCTCAATTAATCCCTAGAAAGTTGTGGTTTTAATAAGGAAATTAAAGAAACAGAAAGGAAGAAAGCACAGGGGGTTTTTGGTAAACGACATCTCCTTCCTGTAGACACAGCACGCACGGCATGGCGCCAGTGCCGCCGTGCCGTCGTGGCCACGCCCTTCAGCCGCATGGGAGGGATATAGATCTCACGAGGCGCTCCTGTCTGCTCCTCCCTCATTCACTCGCTCACCAGCTCCTCTCTCCTCTCGTTTTCCTCCCGAGCCGAAAACCTAGCCGCCATGGTTGTCGCTACGCTGTCGATTGAGGCATTCCCCGAGCAGATCGAAGAGCACCACGAGTGTGGGGGACCCGGACTAGCTGTCCGAAATACCGATTATGCTTAACACAACGATCCCGTGATCAGTCTGTCGTTGCACATAATCCGAATTGGATACCAAAGTTTTACATCCATTGCTGTACCGAATGAAAGTCTTACATAAATGGTCATTTAGACCAAGTTCTTACATAGGTGCCTTCATGGGCCAAAACCAAATATATCAGCGGAAGCTACGGCGTAATCGACATCATATTCTAACGATGCAACCCCGACAGGCAGCTGACTTGTGGAGATCCTTAGTTGGCGTAGAAGTCGCCATATTCCTGCTCTGCGTAGTGTTCCTCCTCGTAGTCTGGCTAGGACAATAGCCAGGGACGAAACCAATATGAGTACATTTGAATGTACTCGCAAACTATCCCAACATGAGTATGCAACCAGTTTTATTTTAGTTTTAGTTGACAACTTTTCTTATTTAAAAATCTCTATATCTTTATTGAAAAGGTAAGAAGAGCTTTTAAACTATCTTTTAAGAAGTCACCTTTTTCATCTGTTTTTCCAAAACTTCTCCTTTTCCGACCATAGCCCGTCATGGTCCACTTTCTTCCACCACCTCATACCGATCCGTTGTATAGGTGTAGGAAACAATCTCCACTTCATTTTTCTTTTAAAAACTCAAAACCTTTTTAAAACTTGCACAAGGTCTTAGGACGTCTCCCAATTGTCCATATCCGAGGACTCGCTATTCGAATAGTTTTTAACACTCTGCAGAGGTAGCACGCTTTTAACCCACATCCATCCGGAAACTCATCGTGTCTGCCACGTCTCGCCATACCAGGTGTATGCGAAGTAAGCCGCCGGCCATATCTCTTATTTGCTCATGCTAGTATAGGATCCTTCCCATATGACACTTTCCATCGACACCCAGTCCGGTTTCCCGTCAGAAACCCTAAGTGTGAGGACTCATAGTTTTGTCCGGCGGTTTATGGTGGAACCTTCTATCCTCCCCACCAACTTGTGTGAGGACCCGGGTCAGGGGGTAGATCCTCGGACCATCCCCTCATGCATAACGGAGTCATCTCCGTCGATGAGGTATCCCATACTAATAAGAGCAAACTACATGACTACGCCTTTTCCCATATGTGGTAAATGTGGTCGCACAGGGTAGGATTGGTTTCCATAGTACTAGGACACTGTGCATTTTTCACAAACATCACCATTTTTCCACCTTTCCAACACAGCACCGACATCTCGTCGTTCCATAAACTCACAAGACATTTCAAAGGAGTTTTGAATAAACAACATTGTTTTCCCATCCTAAAAATTATTTTAAATACTACTACATAGGGTGGCAAAATAATATCCATATATTTTTGAAATGGGTTTTGTAAATCTTGTTTTGAGAGTATAAACATATTATGAAAGTAGATGCATATGTTGGTAGTGCAAGCTCAGAGAATAGCTTGCCTTGCTTGGCAAAAGTGATCTTGCTCTTGTTCTTCAAATTCAGCAAACTCTCCTTCCTCGATATATCCGACAACGTTCTCGTCTAATTAACAAACAAACAATATCAACAATCACTAAGCTATACAAGCAATCACCTCAACATAACCATCATTAACATCACAATTGGCTACTGCACACATCAAACCACACAATTTGGTTTTCAAATAAATTGAATTAAACATTATTTAATTAAGTAATTATGGCAGAAACTAGTTATTCATGTTTAATTCCACAACTTGAGTTCTGTTGGTCACAAAAATACAAACTAAAATTCTATGGAAAGCCACTGATGTGTAGAATACAACCCAATTTGAATTGGATCATTTGGAGTTACCAAACTCCCTACACATTGGGATTGAATCCAGTAGCTTAATAATCAAGTTTTAGCTACCAATTAAATTATATTGTTCCAAAAATTAAACCCTTTTAGGGGTAACTAAACATGGATATATGTGAGCTAACAAAATTGGTCCTAATCATTTGGATTATCAAATAACATAAATGGTCTGTTTTAGTCCAGAAGGGTTTATCTTAAAGTCCACAATTTATACTACTTAATTTAATTCTACCAAAATTAGGGGAGCTAACACAAGGCAGTACTAGCTAGCAAAATTGGTTTGGAATTATTTGGACTAACAGAGTATCAGAAACAAACAAGTTTAGATTTTAAACCTTCTGTGGCATTTTCAATAATACTTTTATTATTTAATTAAATGACCTGAGACCAATTGTGTTGGTTAAACAATTTCATAAGCTTTCCAGACTTTGAGTTTGATTTATTTGGATTATAATCTCGAGATATTTAATTTTAAAGTTGACATCAGTACTGAGAATTTCAGAGAATTCAAATTAGAAAAATCCACTGTTGTGGATAATGTTGAAATCCCTGACGGGTGGGTCCTACCCGTCAGTGACTCAGCGAAACGGTACGCGCGCGAGGGAAAGATTAAAATTATGACAGTGGGACCCACATGGCAGTCTAACTTAACACGAAGCGGTACGTGGCGTAGATCTTCGATCCAACGGCTCACGGAGGTCGCCATCGGGACGACCTAAAACGAGCGGCGCTGCCGCGCGGCGACGGCGAGTGGACGGATCTCTCACCTAGGGGCTCGGGAGGGAAGCGGCTGATGACGCGATCGATGGCGGCGGCTCGGGGAAGACGATGGTGCGAGCTGGCAGTTGTGGGGAAGTCTCTGTCGACGGCGGCGATGTCGCGCTCTTCGTCGGGTCGGGCAGCAAACTTCGGTGGAGCTTCGGGGGTCGCGTCCGTGTGCTATAAGAGGGAAAAGAAGCCTGGGTGTGTGCGGTGAGCTTGGGCAACAGCGTAGAGGGGTCAAAGGGAAGAATGGGAGGGTGTTGTGGCGTTGTGGTGTGTGTTCGACCTCAACGGCGGGTCGGGGTGCGGCAGTGCACTGCCTCGGCGGTGCACAGACGAAATTGAGGCGAGGGGAAGCTCGGGGGGAGAGGTGTGGTGTTCCAGTGAGGTCTCCGGGGGTTTTATATTAGCTCGGGGCGGGTCCACGATGGTCGGGGTCTACGGCGGGCGGCCGGCCATTGCGCGTCCACGGCGGACCATTTCGGCGATTACCCAGGGACGACGGGTGCAGAGGCTCGTGGCGGCTTGGGGCTTAACGGGGTCCGGAGGCGGTTCTAGATTCATCTAGAGGAGTGGGTGCGTGTCGGGAAGCAGAGACGGGGGCCAATTAGCTCGGCGCCGTCCAATGCATCCGCGAGGGGTCGTCGGGGAACATCGGCGTTAAGGCGACGGGAGAGGAGGTGCCGTTTTCTTCCCTGCGGTGCAGAGACAGCAGAGGCTCCGGCCGTGCGCGCGAGGGGGGCCTGGGCGGCTCGGAAACGGCGACGACGGTGGAGGCGACACGGCGGCACGTCGGGCGGCGGAGAGGGAGAGGTAGGGGATGACATTTTCGCAGAAAACCCCCTGCCTCCTCTCTGCTTCTTTTTTTATTTCTGTTTTAGTCCTTCTGTTAAAACCAGAAGGTTTTCTAGGATTTAATTAGGGTATTTAAACATTTTAGAAAAATTTGCAAAAATTTGTGGGGCCTTCCCATAATGTACAGAAGCTCCACAAAAATTGGCATAAAATAATAAAATGTTTTGAAACATTTTCTTTTATAGTACTTTGTTTATGTTATTTGAATTTATTTCAATTTGTTTTTATTTTAGAATTTCAAAACTAGTTCAAAAATAATATTTGAGGGGGAAAGTGGTAGGAACAAAATGGGGAGTGTTACATTACAACTCCACTGACTTTGGTTTGAAAATAATTGAGTTGTCACTTGGAGATTTTATGTGACAACTTGTCACTTTTATTTTTCTTGCTTTGATTTTATATTTTGTTTTCTTTCTTCTTACTAGTGTTAGTGCAAACACCCACACAAACAGCAAGAACAACATCTCAAGTAACAAAAGCAATTAACATACAATAAACAACAAAAGTTTTTGTTGGCTCTCATTTTTGGAATATAATCCTGATAATAATTTTGGGATGTTACAATCCTCCCCCCTTAAAATAAATCTCGTCCCGAGATTTGCTAGGCTTAGGTTTTAAGGAGGTCTGGGAATTCGCTTCTAAGATAATCTTCGCGTTCCCAAGTTGCTTCTTCTTCAGAGTGGTTAGTCCACTGGACTTTGTAAAACTTGATCGCACGTCTTCGGGTAACACGAACATCTTCTTCGAGAATTTTGAGGGGTCTCTCACGATAA
The DNA here is from genome assembly GCA_947311845.1 of Poa pratensis. Lineage (NCBI taxonomy): Eukaryota > Viridiplantae > Streptophyta > Magnoliopsida > Poales > Poaceae > Poa > Poa pratensis. The sequence continues at coordinate 30,299,342 of CAMZMU010000066.1, read as the reverse complement.
GTCAGGTCTTGGTTCAGGTCGATGGAGAGGTGGTCGATGTTTTTGAAAACATCAGGCTGGTCAGGAACTTCAAGACACTTCCGGAGCAAGGAAATGTGGAAGACATCATGATAATCTCCTAACTCCTGGGGTAACTCCAGCTGATAGGATACTTCTCCTCGACGAGCAATGACCTTGAAGGGTCCAATATACCTTGGTGCTAACTTTCCTTTGACATGGAAACGCTGCATTCCCTTGAGGGGTGTCACTCGGAGATACACATAATCTCCGACACTGAAAGTGAGATCACGGCGCTTGGTGTCAGCGTAACTCTTCTGACGGGATTGGGCAGTTTTGAGACGTTCACGAATAAGCTGAACTTGCTCTTCAGCTTCTCGGAGGGTATCTGGTCCGAACAATTTGCTCTCTCCGGTATCGGACCAATTCAGGGGTGTACGACACTTCTTGCCGTAAAGGGCTTCAAAAGGGGCCATTTGCAGACTAGACTGATAACTGTTGTTGTACGAGAACTCTGCAAACGGAAGACAATCTTCCCACTTGGAACCATAGGATAGAACACATGCGCGAAGCATGTCCTCTAATATCTGGTTCACTCGCTCAGTCTGGCCATCGGTCTGGGGATGATAAGCTGTGCTAAAGGCTAACTTGGTTCCGAGGGCTTCATGAAGGGATTTCCAGAATCTTGAGGTGAATTGCGTGCCTCTATCAGATACAATCTTCTTAGGCACACCATGCAGGCTCACTATTCTGGAAATATACAGGTCTGCTAACTGAGCTCCGGTATGAGTGGTCTTGACAGGAACAAAGTGGGCAACCTTGGTCAGTCGATCAACGATGACCCAGATGGAATCATGGCCTCGGTTGGATCTTGGAAGTCCGGTAATAAAATCCATTCCAATCTCGTCCCACTTCCACTCGGGAATTTTCAAAGGTTGAAGCAATCCAGGGGTCGCTGATGTTCAGCCTTGACTCGCTGACAGATATCACACTTGGCTACGAATGAACCAATCTCTCGCTTCATTCCATGCCACCAAAATCTTTCTCGAAGGTCTTGGTACATTTTGGTTCCGCCGGGGTGGATTGAATAAGGGGTCTCATGGGCCTCCTTCAGGATTAACTCCTTAAGTTCCGTGACATTGGGCACACAGATACGGTATTGAATTTCAGCACTCCTTCAGCATCTTCGGTAAAACGGGTGCTTTGCCGAGGGAAATTTTCTTCCTAATTCCCTCTACTTTCATGACCTTTCTGGGCTTCTTTGATTTGATCCACCAGGGTTGGGGTTAACTCTAAATTGGCGAGATAACCATAGCTAACAAGCTCTAGTCCAAAATCTTGGAAGTCTTTGAACAAGGCTGGCTGTTCGGCTTGGATCAGGGCATTCAGGGTGCAAGGTTTGCGACTAAGGGCATCGGCAACTACATTAGCCTTTCCGGGGGTGATAATGGATTCCAATATCATAATCCTTGATTAATTCCATCCATCTCCTCTGTCGCAGGTTCAGATCTTTCTGGGTGAAAATATACTTCAAGCTTTTGTGATCTGTATAGACCTCGCAGCGATGTCCCGCAAGATAGGGACGCCACTTCTTAAGAGCAAAGACACAGCAGCTAACTCCAAGTCATGGGTTGGGTAATTCTCTTCATGCGGTCGCAACTGCCGGGACAGGTACGACACAACTTTGCCTTCTTGCATCAGAACGCAACCAAGTCCGAGGCGTGATGCATCGCAATACACGTCGAAACTCTGGGTGACGTCTGGCATGATCAGGATTGGGGCTGAGGTTAGTTTCTTCTTCAGTTCTTGGAAACTATCCTCACACTTCTGAGTCCATTCAAATTTCTTGTCCTTCTTCAACAGTTGGGTCAGAGGTTTGGCTATACTGGAAAATCCTTCGACGAACTTGCGGTAATAACCGGCAAGTCCGAGAAAGCTTCGGATTTCAAAAACATTGGTTGGGGATAACCAGTCAAGAATGGCTTGTATCTTCTCAGGGTCAACAGAAATTCCTCCAGCGGATACAATATGTCCAAGAAATGCCACTTCACTGAGCCAAAACTCACACTTGCTAAGTTTGGCATACAGTTGGTGCTCTTGGAGGGTCTCCAAAACTAGACGCAGGTGTTCAGCATGCTCTTCTTCGGTCTTGGAATAAATAAGGATGTCATCAAGGAAAACTACCACGAACTTGTCGAGGTACTCCATGAAAATCTTGTTCATGAGATTCATGAAATAGGCTGGGGCATTGGTCAGACCAAAAGACATCACGGTGTATTCAAACAACCCGTAACGAGTGGTGAAGGCGGTCTTGGGAATATCTGTCTCTCTGATCTTCAACTGATGGTAACCTGTCCGAAGATCGATCTTTGAAAAGACTCGGGCTCCGTTCATTTGATCGAACAGATCCTCGATCTTGGGAAGAGGGTACTTGTTTTTAATGGTCACGTCATTCAGCTTGCGATAATCCACACACAGGCGTGTGGTACCGTCTCTCTTGTCCACAAAAATAATGGGTGATCCCCATGGTGAAGCGCTTGGGCGGACAAGACCTTTGCTTAGCATATCAGCCAACTGTTTCTTCAACTCAACCAGTTCTTCCGGATTCATCCGATAAGGCTTTTGGGATATGGGGGATGTTCCTGGAATAAGCTCAATTATGAACTCAATATCCCTATCTGGCGGCATACCAGGCAATTCTTCTGGGAAAACATCCTTGAACAGATGAACAACACGGATCTCATCTAGGGCGGGTCGAGCTATGCTCTCATGGCAGCCTGGGTGAGGTTGACTAGTTTTAGACACATACTCCACTTCTACTTCTTTGTCGGTGGTGATGGATACAGCTCTTCTGGCACAGTCAATTCGACCATGGTACTTGGCTAACCAATTCATACCGAGTATAACATCGATGCCTTGGGTTCCCAGAACAATTAAGTTTACTGGAAACTTCTCTCCTTTGATCTCAAGGGGTACATCGGAGCAAAACATCTGGGTCTCTACGGTGGATTCTGGGATTTGGACGACCATGGGTTTGGGTAAGAGGCTCTTAACTAAACCTCCCTTAGCAACAAATTCTTGGGTAACAAATGAATGGGTAGCACCAGAATCAAACAGAACAGTTGCAGGTACTGAGTTGACAAGGAACGTACCCAGCACAACATCCGGAGCATCCTGAGCTTCTTCAGCATTGATGTGGTGCAGACGACCCTTGGCAACAGCAGCATTTCCGCGAGGTGCGGCATTCTTGCCATTTCCATTTCCATTGCGGCCTTGACCATTGTTCTGTGCCGGCGCATTGGGGCGCTGGACATTCCTCTTGGGATTGGGACATTCTTTGGAGTAGTGACCCTTGTTGCCGCATTCAAAGCAGATCACATTGGGATTGCGGTTGAAGTTGTTGAAGTTTCCTCCGGGACGGTTATTGTCATTGGGACGGTTGAAGTTGTTTGGGCGGTGTTAGGGTAATTTGGGCGTGGAGCTTGGGGTGGACGATAGGCAGGCCTGGTGTTCTGCTGAAAGATACGAGGTTTCTGGCTGCTCGAGCCTTCCTGAGCATTCATCTCCTCTTGCGACCTTCATACATCGACTTGCGCTTGGTCTCCAGCTGGATGGCTTTGTCCACAAGTGACTCCAGATCACGGAAGTCATGGATAACCAAAGCACACTGAAGTTCATCATGAAGTCCACTCATGAAACGCTCCATCTTCTTCTCTTCCTTGTCGGTGTCATCAGGAGCATACCGAGATAAGTCGGTAAACTCCTCAAGATAACCAACCACATCTCTACTTCCCTGCCTCAGTTTGCGGAACTCATCCTTCTTCCTCTCAATAAGTCCGTAAGGAATATGCTTCTTACGGAACTTCTCCTGGAACTCAGCCCAGTTGATGACATGACCAGCTGGCTGGAGTCTTGGTAGTCTCCACCAAGCTCTTGCAGGTCCAGCGAGATAGTGGGTTGCATACAGCACTTTCTCATTTTCTCCCACAGCAGCAACTTCAAGATTATTGCCGATGGTGCGAAGCCAATCATCGGCTTCTAGTGGGTGAAGTCCCTTGGAGTAGGTGGGTGGGTTGGTCTTCTGAAAATCCCAAGGTAGATCGCTGGTTTCCATCACCATTGCCGTTACCACCATTGTTGTTGTTGTTGTTGTTGTTGTTATTGTAAGCGGCTGCGAGTTGTTGTAAGGCAGCGAGATGAGCTTGGCGCTCTTGCCGGGCATTTTCACGCTCCTCCATGATAAGTGCGAGAAGTTGGGTGGGGGTTGGGTCCGGTGGTGGTGGTGCTGATCCTGATCCTTCCGCATTGCTGCG
>CAMZMU010000066.1:30228959-30295019 GCA_947311845.1 Poa pratensis | reverse complement strand
CGGCGGCGGCCATTGCGCGTCCACGGCGACCATTTCGGCTATTACCGGCGAGGGTGCAGAGCTCGTGGCGGCTTGGGGCTTAACGGGGTCCGGCGAGGTTCTAGAATCATCTAGAGGAGTGGTGCGTGTCGTGAATGCAGAGACGGGGGCCAATTAGCTCGGCGCCGTCCAATGCATCCGCGGCGGTCGTCGGGGAACATCGCGTTAAGGCGACGGGAGAGAGATGCCCGATTTCTTCCCTGCGGTGGCAGAGACAGCAGAGGCTCCGGGCGCGCGCGCAGGGGGGACCTGGGCGGCTCGGAAACGGCGACGACGGTGGAGGCGACACGGCGGCACGTCGGGGCGAGGGAGAGAGGTAGGGGATGACATTTTCGCAGAAAACCCCCTGCCTCCTCTCTGCTTCTTTTTTATTTCTGTTTTAGTCCTTCTGTTAAAACCAGAAGGTTTTCTAGGATTTAATTAGGGTATTTAAACATTTTAGAAAAATTTGCAAAAATTTGTGGGGCCTTCCCATAATGTACAGAAGCTCCACAAAAATTGGCATAAAATAATAAAATGTTTTGAAACTTTTCTTTTATAGTACTTTGTTTATGTTATTTGAATTTATTTCAATTGTTTTTATTTTAGAATTTCAAAACTAGTTCAAAAATAATATTTGAGAGGGGAAAGTGGTAGGAACAAAATGGGGAGTGTTGACATTACATCTCCACTGACTTTGGTTTGAAAATAATTGAGTTGTCACTTGGAGATTTTTATGTGACAACTTGTCACTTTTATTTTCTTGCTTTGATTTTATATTTTGTTTTCTTTCTTCTTACTAGTGTTCACTAGTGCAAACACCATACAAACAGCAAGAACAACAACTCAAGTAACAAAAGCAATTAACATACAATAAACAACAAAAGTTTTTGTTGGCTCTCATTTTTGGAATAAATCCTGATAATAATTTTGGGATGTTACAATCCTCCCCCCTTAAAATAAATCTCGTCCCGAGATTTGCTAGGCTTAGGTTTTAAGGAGGTCTGGGAATTCGCTTCTAAGATAATCTTCGCGTTCCCAAGTTGCTTCTTCTTCAGAGTGGTTAGTCCACTGGACTTTGTAAAACTTGATCGCACGTCTTCGGGTAACACGAACATCTTCTTCGAGAATTTGAGGGGTCTCTCACGATAAGTCAGGTCTTGGTTCAGGTCGATGGAGAGGTGGTCGATGTTTTTGAAAACATCAGGCTGGTCAGGAACTTCAAGACACTTCCGGAGCAAGGAAATGTGGAAGACATCATGATAATCTCCTAACTCCTGGGGTAACTCCAGCTGATAGGATACTTCTCCTCGACGAGCAATGACCTTGAAGGGTCCAATATACCTTGGTGCTAACTTTCCTTTGACATGGAAACGCTGCATTCCCTTGAGGGGTGTCACTCGGAGATACACATAATCTCCGACACTGAAAGTGAGATCACGGCGCTTGGTGTCAGCAAACTCTTCTGACGGGATTGGGCAGTTTTGAGACGTTCACGAATAAGCTGAACTTGCTCTTCAGCTTCTCGGAGGGTATCTGGTCCGAACAATTTGCTCTCTCCGGTATCGGACCAATTCAGGGGTACGACACTTCTTGCCGTAAAGGGCTTCAAAAGGGGCCATTTGCAGACTAGACTGATAACTGTTGTTGTACGAGAACTCTGCAAACGGAAGACAATCTTCCCACTTGGAACCATAGGATAGAACACATGCGCGAAGCATGTCCTCTAATATCTGGTTCACTCGCTCAGTCTGGCCATCGGTCTGGGGATGATAAGCTGTGCTAAAGGCTAACTTGGTTCCGAGGGCTTCATGAAGGGATTTCCAGAATCTTGAGGTGAATTGCGTGCCTCTATCAGATACAATCTTCTTAGGCACACCATGCAGGCTCACTATTCTGGAAATATACAGGTCTGCTAACTGAGCTCCGGTATGAGTGGTCTTGACAGGAACAAAGTGGGCAACCTTGGTCAGTCGATCAACGATGACCCAGATGAATCATGGCCTCGGTTGGATCTTGGAAGTCCGGTAATAAAATCCATTCCAATCTCGTCCCACTTCCACTCGGGAATTTTCAAAGGTTGAAGCAATCCAGCGGGTCGCTGATGTTCAGCCTTGACTCGCTGACAGATATCACACTTGGCTACGAATGAACCAATCTCTCGCTTCATTCCATGCCACCAAAATCTTTCTCGAAGGTCTTGGTACATTTTGGTTCCGCCGGGGTGGATTGAATAAGGGGTCTCATGGGCCTCCTTCAGGATTAACTCCTTAAGTTCCGTGACATTGGGCACACAGATACGGTCATTGAATTTCAGCACTCCTTCAGCATCTTCGGTAAAACCGGGTGCTTTGCCGAGGGAAATTTTCTTCCTAATTCCCTCTATGCTTTCATGACCTTTCTGGGCTTCTTTGATTTGATCCACAGGGTTGGGGTTAACTCTAAATTGGCGAGATAACCATGCTAACAAGCTCTAGTCCAAAATCTTGGAAGTCTTTGAACAAGGCTGGCTGTTCGGCTTGGATCAGGGCATTCAGGGTGCAAGGTTTGCGACTAAGGGCATCGGCAACTACATTAGCCTTTCCGGGGTGATAATGGATTCCAATATCATAATCCTTGATTAATTCCATCCATCTCCTCTGTCGCAGGTTCAGATCTTTCTGGGTGAAAATATACTTCAAGCTTTTGTGATCTGTATAGACCTCGCAGCGATGTCCCGCAAGATAGGGACGCCACTTCTTAAGAGCAAAGACACAGCAGCTAACTCCAAGTCATGGGTTGGGTAATTCTCTTCATGCGGTCGCAACTGCCGGGACAGGTACGACACAACTTTGCCTTCTTGCATCAGAACGCAACCAAGTCCGAGGCGTGATGCATCGCAATACACGTCGAAACTCTGGGTGACGTCTGGCATGATCAGGATTGGGGCTGAGGTTAGTTCTTCTTCAGTTCTTGGAAACTATCCTCACACTTCTGAGTCCATTCAAATTTCTTGTCCTTCTTCAACAGTTGGGTCAGAGGTTTGGCTATACTGGAAAATCCTTCACGAACTTGCGGTAATAACCGGCAAGTCCGAGAAAGCTTCGGATTTCAAAAACATTGGTTGGGGATAACCAGTCAAGAATGGCTTGTATCTTCTCAGGGTCAACAGAAATTCCTCCAGCGGATACAATATGTCCAAGAAATGCCACTTCACTGAGCCAAAACTCACACTTGCTAAGTTTGGCATACAGTTGCTCTTGGAGGGTCTCCAAAACTAGACGCAGGTGTTCAGCATGCTCTTCTTCGGTCTTGGAATAAATAAGGATGTCATCAAGGAAAACTACCACGAACTTGTCGAGGTACTCCATGAAAATCTTGTTCATGAGATTCATGAAATAGGCTGGGGCATTGGTCAGACCAAAAGACATCACGGTGTATTCAAACAACCTAACGAGTGGTGAAGGCGGTCTTGGGAATATCTGTCTCCTGATCTTCAACTGATGGTAACCTGTCCGAAGATCGATCTTTGAAAAGACTCGGGCTCCGTTCATTTGATCGAACAGATCCTCGATCTTGGGAAGAGGGTACTTGTTTTTAATGGTCACGTCATTCAGCTTGCGATAATCCACACACAGGCGTGTGGTACCGTCTCTCTTGTCCACAAAAATAATGGGTGATCCCCATGGTGAAGCGCTTGGGCGGACAAGACCTTTGCTTAGCATATCAGCCAACTGTTTCTTCAACTCAACCAGTTCTTCCGGATTCATCCGATAAGGCTTTTGGGATATGGGGGATGTTCCTGGATAAGCTCAATTATGAACTCAATATCCCTATCTGGCGGCATACCAGGCAATTCTTCTGGGAAAACATCCTTGAACAGATGAACAACACGGATCTCATCTAGGGCGGGTCGAGCTATGCTCTCATGGCAGCCTGGGTGAGGTTGACTAGTTTTAGACACATACTCCACTTCTACTTCTTTGTCGGTGGTGATGGATACAGCTCTTCTGGCACAGTCAATCCGACCATGGTACTTGGCTAACCAATTCATACCGAGTATAACATCGATGCCTTGGGTTCCCAGAACAATTAAGTTTACTGGAAACTTCTCTCCTTTGATCTCAAGGGGTACATCGGAGCAAAACATCTGGGTCTCTACGGTGGATTCTGGGATTTGGACGACCATGGGTTTGGGTAAGAGGCTCTTAACTAAACCTCCCTTAGCAACAAATTCTTGGGTAACAAATGAATGGGTAGCACCAGAATCAAACAGAACAGTTGCAGGTACTGAGTTGACAAGGAACGTACCCAGCACAACATCCGGAGCATCCTGAGCTTCTTCAGCATTGATGTGGTGCAGACGACCCTTGGCAACAGCAGCATTTCCGCGAGGTGCGGCATTCTTGCCATTTCCATTTCCATTGCGGCCTTGACCATTGTTCTGTGCCGGCGCATTGGGGCGCTGGACATTCCTCTTGGGATTGGGACATTCTTTGGAGTAGTGACCCTTGTTGCCGCATTCAAAGCAGATCACATTGGGATTGCGGTTGAAGTTGTTGAAGTTTCCTCCGGGACGGTTATTGTCATTGGGACGGTTGAAGTTGTTTGGGCGGTTAGGGTAATTTGGGCGTGGAGCTTGGGGTGGACGATAGGCAGGCCTGGTGTTCTGCTGAAAGATACGAGGTTTCTGGCTGCTCGAGCCTTCCTGAGCATTCATCCTCCTCTTGCGACCTTCATACATCGACTTGCGCTTGGTCTCCAGCTGGATGGCTTTGTCCACAAGTGACTCCAGATCACGGAAGTCATGGATAACCAAAGCACACTGAAGTTCATCATGAAGTCCACTCATGAAACGCTCCATCTTCTTCTCTTCCTTGTCGGTGTCATCAGGAGCATACCGAGATAAGTCGGTAAACTCCTCAAGATAACCAACCACATCTCTACTTCCCTGCCTCAGTTTGCGGAACTCATCCTTCTTCCTCTCAATAAGTCCGTAAGGAATATGCTTCTTACGGAACTTCTCCTGGAACTCAGCCCAGTTGATGACATGACCAGCTGGCTGGAGAGTCTTGGTAGTCTCCCACCAAGCTCTTGCAGGTCCAGCGAGATAGTGGGTTGCATACAGCACTTTCTCATTTTCTCCCACAGCAGCAACTTCAAGATTATTGCCGATGGTGCGAAGCCAATCATCGGCTTCTAGTGGGTGAAGTCCCTTGGAGTAGGTGGGTGGGTTGGTCTTCTGAAAATCACCCAAGGTAGATCGCTGGTTTCCATCACCATTGCCGTTACCACCATTGTTGTTGTTGTTGTTGTTGTTATTGTAAGCGGCTGCGAGTTGTTGTAAGGCAGCGAGATGAGCTTGGCGCTCTTGCCGGGCATTTTCACGCTCCTCCATGATAAGTGCGAGAAGTTGGGTGGGGGTTGGGTCCGGTGGTGGTGGTGCTGATCCTGATCCTTCCGCATTGCTGCGACGGGGTGGCATCCTGAAGCACACCGGGTATAAGAGACAAGGCAAGAAAAGTTCGACTAAGGGAAAAGATGATCTCTCAAGCGGTTGATTAATCCTAAGAGTTATATGAAAATAGTTCACACAATTTTAAACAAGACAAACATACTTATATTTCACAAACAATACATCAAAGAGTTCACATCAACATCAAGCTTACAACCTCAAGCTTACAACATAACATCTGGTTTCCAAAAGAACCACTGCTACTACTCGACTAGCTATAGGGGGTCAACCTAATCCTGCGGTAGTGATCAAGTCACTCGCCTACTGAGGTGGAACCTCCAGCTCTAACACGTCAGCATCTGACTGGTAGGCTGGCTCCTCGGGATCCTCCTCCTCGTCCTCGAGAACTGGCTCGAGTGGCTCCTCCTCCTCGTCAACTAACTCCTCCTCATCATCCTCCTCCTCACAGTCCATCTCCTCCACGAAGTCATCATCGTCACTGAGGAAAGCGTCGTTCTCCTTGCGGAGATCCTCGCCCTCCTCCTCCATCTCGTCAGTATGGTGCTCAAGATCCTCAATCAGTCCATCCTGCTCTGCCACCTTCGTGCGGAGCTTCACGATAGTCTTCCTCAGCTGGGCCCTCTTCCTGAGAAGAGCAACCTTCTCCACCATCAGCTTCATCTCGTTCTCGCGAAGCTCAACGAGCGACTCGCGGTCGAAGTGGAGCTGAATCCTAGTGCGCAACAGATCATCCTGAGTGCACTGAAGTAAGATCTCCATGTCCATGATGTAGCTCCCAAACATCGGGTGGTAAGGTGAAGGAGTAGGGTGTCCATCACAGTTGCGCCTCCCGTAGAACCGGAACCGGGAGTCTACTAACTCCGCCTTGTGCTCCTCACAAAGTCGGGATAGCATCCTCTGTGTAGCAGTACAGAGACCGTCAACCCAGGTGGCCTCCTTGGTGGTGAAGATGAGTGTCCGGGAATTGGGAGACTTGATGTTCCTGCGAACTGACGATCTGATGAGCCAGCTCAGCCTTCCAACACCGTGAACATCAATCTGAGCTCCCTCAAACTCTGGAGCGGGGCGACCTAACAGCTTGGTCAACTCGAACAAGTCCCTCTCAAACGTCAGCTTGCTGTCCTTCTCCAGCTGAACGAACTCGGTCCAGTGGAGTGCCATCTACAGTTTTTAAGCAAAATTTTAAGTTAGTTAGATGACAAGTAAATCAAAATTTTAATATAGTAGGGCAACAAGTGAGTCAAATTTTAAACTTAATGAGAGGTGTACAAAATTTTAGGGATACTAAGGAAAATGTAACATTTAATGAGAGTAAAATTTTGCATGAGTAAGAGGATTGGAGGTAAGCAATTTTCGAAAATACTTCATTCCTTTCTTTTTAGAAACTCATCTTTTTGTAACATTTGACAAACGACCATGCTAACTAAGGTTTCCTAAAGTCAGGATGGCTCTGATACCAAGTCTGTGGGGACCCCGGACTAGCTGTCCGAAATACCCGATTATGCTTAACACAACGATCCCGTGATCAGTCTGTCGTTGCACATAATCCGAATTGGATACCAAAGTTTACATCCATTACAGTACCGAATAGAAAGTCTTACATAAATGGTCATTTAGACCAAGTTCTTACATAGGTGCCTTCATGGGCCAAACCAAATATATCAGCGGAAGCTACGGCGTAATCGACATCATATTCTAACGATGACGACCCGACAGGCAGCTGACTTGTGGAGATCCTTAGTTGGCGTAGAAGTCGCCATATTCCTGCTCTGCGTAGTGTTCCTCCTCGTAGTCTGGCTAGGACAATAGCCAGGGACGAAACCAATATGAGTACATTTGAATGTACTCGCAAACTATCCCAACATGAGTATGCACCAGTTTTATTTTAGTTGACAACTTTTCTTATTTAAAACATCTCTATATCTTTATTGAAAAAGGTAAGAAGAGCTTTATAACTATCTTTAAAGAAGTCACCTTTTTCATCTGTTTTTCCAAAACTTCTCCTTTTTCCGACCATAGCCCGTCATGGTCCACTTTCTTCCACCACCTCATACCGATCCGTTGGTATAGGTGTAGGAAACAATCTCCACTTCATTTTTCTTTTAAAAACTCAAAGCCTTTTTAAAACTTGCACAAGGTCTTAGGACAGTCTCCCAATTGTCCATATCCGAGGACTCGGCTATTCGAATAGTTTTTAACACTCTGCAGAGGTAGCACGCTTTTAACCCACATCCATCCGGCAACTCATCGTGTCTGCCACGTCTCGCCATACCAGGTGTATGCGAAGTAAGCCGCCGGCCATAGCCTCTTATTTGCTCATGCTAGTATAGGATCCTTCCCATATGACACTTTCCATCGACACCCAGTCCGGTTTCCCGTCAGAAACCCTAAGTGTGAGGACTCATAGTTTTGTCCGGCGGTTTATGGTGGAACCTTCTATCCTCCCCACCAACTTGTGTGAGGACCCGGGTCAGGGGGTAGATCCTCGGACCATCCCCTCATGCATAACGGAGTCATCTCCGTCGATGAGGTATCCCATACTAATAAGAGCAAACTACATGACTACGCCTTTTCCCATATGTGGTAAATGTGGTCGCACAGGGTAGGATTGGTTTCCATAGTACTAGGACACTGTGCATTTTTCACAAACATCACCATTTTTCCACCTTTCCAACACAGCACCGACATCTCGTCGTTCCATAAACTCACAAGACATTTCAAAGGAGTTTTGAATAAACAACATTGTTTTCCCATCCTAAAGTTTTATATAAACTACTACATAGGGTGGCAAAATAATATCCATATATTTTTGAAATGGGTTTTGTAAATCTTGCTTTGAGAGTAAACATATTATGAAAGTAGATGCATATGTTGGTAGTGCAAGCTCAGAGAATAGCTTGCCTTGCTTGGCAAAGTGATCTTGCTCTTGTTCTTCAAATTCAGCAAACTCTCCTTCCTCGATATATCCGACAACGTTCTCGTCTAATTAACAAACAAACAATACAAACAATCACTAAGCTATACAAGCAATCACCTCAACATAACCATCATTAACATCACAATTGGCTACTGCACACATCAAACCACACAATTTGGTTTTCAAATAAATTGAATTAAACATTATTTAATTAAGTCCAAATTATGGCAGAAACTAGTTATTCATGTTTAATTCCACAACTTGAGTTCTGTTGGTCACAAAAATACAAACTAAAATTCTATGGAAAGCCACTGATGTGTAGAATACAACCCAATTTGAATTGGATCATTTGGAGTTACCAAACTCCCTACACATTGGATTGAATCCAGTAGCTTAATAATCAAGTTTTAGCTACCAATTAAATTATATTGTTCCAAAAATTAAACCCTTTTAGGGGTAACTAAACATGGATATATGTGAGCTAACAAAATTGGTCCTAACTCATTTGGATCAACCAATAAACATAATGGTCTGTTTTAGTCCAGAAGGGTTTATCTTAAAGTCCACAATTTATACTACTTAATTAATTCTACCAAAATTAGGGGAGCTAACACAAGGCAGTACTAAGCTAGCAAAATTGGTTTGGAATTATTTGGACTAACAGAGTATCAGAAACAAACAAGTTTAGATTTTAAACCTTCTGTGGCATTTTCAATAATACTTTTTAATTATTTAATTAAATGACCTGAGACCAATTGTGTTGGTTAAACAATTTCATAAGCTTTCCAGAACATTTGAGTTTGATTTATTTGGATTCCTAAATCTCGAGATATTTAATTTTAAAGTTGACATCAGTACTGAGAATTTCAGAGAATTCAAATTAGAAAAATCCACTGTTGTGGATAATGTTGAAATCCCTGACGGGTGGGTCCTACCCGTCAGTGACTCAGCGAAACGGTACGCGCGCGAGGGAAAAGATTAAAATTATGACAGTGGGACCCACATGGCAGTCTAACTTAACACGAAGCGGTACGTGGCCGTAGATCTTCGATCCAACGGCTCACGGAGGTCGCCATCGGCGACGACCTAAAACGAGCGGCGCTGCCGCGCCGGCGACGGCGAGGTGGACGGATCTCTCACCTAGGGGCTCGGGAGGAAGCGGCGATGACGCGAATCGACGGCGGCGGCTCGGGGAAGACGATGGTGCGAGCGGCAGTTGCTGGGGAAGTCTCTGTCGACGGCGGCGATGTCGCGCTCTTCGTCGGCGTCGGGCAGCAACTTCGGCGGAGCTTCGGGGTCGCGTCCGTGTGCTAAAAAGAGGGAAAAGAAGCCTGGGTGAGTGCGGTGAGCTTGGGCAACAGCGTAGAGGGGTCAGAGGGAAGAATGGGAGGGTGGCGTTGTGGTGGTGTTCGACCTCAACGGCGGCGTCGGGTGCGGCAGTGCACTGCCCTCCGGCGGTGCACAGACGAAATTGAGGCGAGGGAAAGCTCGAGGGGGAGGTGTGGTGTTCCAGTGAGGTCTCCGGGTGCTTTTATAAGCTCGGGGCGGTCCACGATGGTCGGGGTCTACGGCGGCGGCCATTGCGCGTCCACGGCGACCATTTCGGCGATTACCCGGCGAGGGTGCAGAGGCTCGTGGCGGCTTGGGGCTTAACGGGGTCCGGCGAGGTTCTAGAATCATCTAGAGGAGTGGTGCGTGTCGGGAAGCAGAGACGGGGGCCAATTAGCTCGGCGCCGTCCAATGCATCCGCGGCGGTCGTCGGGGAACATCGGCGTTAAGGCGACGGGAGAGGTGCCCGTTTTCTTCCCTGCGGTGCAGAGACAGCAGAGGCTCCGGGCGCGCGCGCAGGGGGGCCTGGGCGGCTCGGAAACGGCGACGACGGTGGAGGCGACACGGCGGCACGTCGGGGCGAGGGAGAGAGGTAGGGGATGACATTTTCGCAGAAAACCCCCTGCCTCCTCTCTGCTTCTTTTTTTATTTCTGTTTTAGTCCTTCTGTTAAAACCAGAAGGTTTTCTAGGATTTAATTAGGGTATTTAAACATTTTAGAAAAATTTGCAAAAATTTGTGGGGCCTTCCCATAATGTACAGAAGCTCCACAAAAATTGGCATAAAATAATAAAATGTTTTGAAACATTTTCTTTTATAGTACTTTGTTTATGTTATTTGAATTTATTTCAATTGTTTTTATTTTAGAATTTCAAAACTAGTTCAAAAATAATATTTGAGAGGGGAAAGTGGTAGGAACAAAATGGGGAGTGTTGACATTACATCTCCACTGACTTTGGTTTGAAAATAATTGAGTTGGTCACTTGGAGATTTTTATGTGACAACTTGTCACTTTTATTTTTCTTGCTTTGATTTTATATTTTGTTTTCTTTCTTCTTACTAGGGTTCACTAGTGCAAACACCCATACAAACAGCAAGAACAACAACTCAAGTAACAAAAGCAATTAACATACAATAAGCAACAAAAGTTTTTGTTGGCTCTCATTTTTGGAATATAATCCTGATAATAATTTTGGGATGTTACAACGAGCTCCGCGCCGTCGCCTTCTGCATCCACGCCGAAGTAATCGAGCCGGGGAGCCCGGAATCGCCGTCACCGTCCGTTCTTCTCCGACCACGGCCGAAGCTCTGCCGTCGACCTCACCACCGTTCTAGGGCACGCCGATGCAAACCAGGCCCGTGCGCGGCCTCCTCATGCCTGCCGCACCTAGAATCCGCCCCGTCGCCGTCACGCACGCACCCTAGGTGAGCTCGCCATCCACGCCCGAGCTCCATGGCCGCGTCTCGCGTCCGTGCGCGTCGAAGAGGACGGCATACCTGTTCGCCTCGTGTGAGCGGGCGGGCCAGCCCAGTGCCGTGCAGCCCAGCTAGAGGCAGATCCGGCCCACTGACATTTTTTTTAGTTGTTTTATTTCTTTTCTCACAGATCTGTTTCTGGCACTTGAGTTTAAATCCTTTTAAAATGGCTAAACCTCATATTAGTGCAAAATAAAATTTTACGTGGTAGCCTAACAAGTTTGAAACCATGTGCAACTGGCAGAAATGAAAAATATTTAATTGTGTAGCCTTGAAAATTATTGTTCTACCACTGGTCAGAATCACTACTTTGTGCAAACCTTGAGTTATGTTAATCCAAAATTTGTGAACCAAATTGTTTTGGGTAGCCCTTGACAGTAGCTTCCACTAGATAATTGTCTCATGTGATTTGGATGCCTAGAATACAAGTTGCATGCATTTCCAATTTTGGCCAGTAAGCACTTTGTGCATTTTTAGTAATTTCTGTATATAAAATTTTGGACCAAACTCAATTGGAGTAACTTCTAATAGCAACAGAAAACACAAATCCCGGTTTGCATAATTATTTGATTAACAAAACCCTCTCAGTGTAATTTTTAGTAAAAGTGTGGGTTCTGCCACTAATAAAAAGGAAACTGATTAAATGCTTTTAATATAAAATTGTGGTTTATGTGTATTGTTGATTGTTTTGGTACTGTTACATGTGCGCTTCTGATGTTAAGCATGATAGTTTATGTTAGGGCAGTTTGTGACTTGTGCTAATCTTGTTTTGACTTAAACATGTGTTGTTAAAATGAATTTGATGTTTCCAACAAATATTCAACTTTGCTTGGGTGCTTGAGAATTAAAATGTGCTAATTAAATCTTTTAAACTAATATTTTAGCTACTGGTTGTTCAAGAGTGTTGATTGTGCTTAGCCTTTCAAGTTAGTAGTAACCCCTAAAAGATGCTTAATCACTACTTCAAACCTACCTTTGTAAAAAAATAATGAATAGAGTGTAATTGCCAAACTTGTTTGTTAAATATAAATCTTGCCTCATGATTGTTGTTTAATAGACTTGCGTGATGTTTGTTTTTGGAGTGTCATGCTGTATGATTGATTGTGTTTATTTTCCCTTTTGCGACGCTAGAAATAACGATGTCGGAGTGACCCTTTGGAGAGGATTTATTGAAGAAACGTCGGAGTTTATCTCTTTGATCAGTGAGAAGAAGTCCAGGAACATTATGCTGAAATCAGGCAAGCTACTTCTCTGAGCTTGCATCTATATACATCTATTTTGGTTCACATGTTTCACCTATAAAGAGTATATGTGATTTATGTGGTGTTTGCCAATAAACCTATGATTTTTAAAACCCTTTTCTTTTTAAAATACAAGTATATTATTTTGACACCCTATATGGAGATACTAGATGGAAATTCATTTTCAAACTATAGGATGGGAAACATATTGTTTACTCAAAACTCCTTTGAAAATACTTGTGTGGATATCGAATGTCGGGATGTCGGTGTGGAAGTGAAGAAATGGAGTATGGGATGTTTATGAAAAATGCACATTGTGTCTTTGTACTATGACGACCAGCCGATAACCTGTGCGACCACATTTACCCACATATGGGCAAGGGCGTAGTCATATAATTTGCTCATATTAGTATGGGATGCCTCAACAACGGAGATGACTCCGTTCCATGAGGGGATGGTTTGGTGACCTACCCCTGACCTGGGTCCTCTTAAGAGAAGTCTACCGGAGGCCGGTATGAGTGTATTGGAGAAAGAGGATTGAAGACGCCACCTTTGGGTCGCCGGGCAAAACTATGAGTCCTCACACTTTGATTCCGACGGGCTGGGTTAAGTGTTGATGGAAAGTGTCATAGCGGCACGGTCCTATACTAGCATGAGCAAAGGACAGGCTATGGTCGGTGACTCAACTTCGCATACACCTTATATGGCGGGACGTGGCTGACACGATGAGTTGCCGGATGGATGTGGGAAAAGCGTGCTACCTCTGCAGAGGGTAAAACTATTCGAATAGCCGAGTCCTCGGATATGGACAGTTGGGAGGCTGTCCTCTGACCATGTGCAAGTTTTGCAAAGTTTTGAGATTTGAAAATAAAATGGAGATGTTCTATATATGCAACTATACCGACGGTCTGGTATGAGGTTGCTGGAAAAGAGGAAGACCATGAAGGGATATGGTCGAGAAGTGCAAAGTTTTGTGATTTGAAAGTGGAAAATGTTTTATGCAACTATACCAAAGGGCTGGTATAAGGTTGTTGGAAAATGATTTGACCATGAAGGGCTATGGTCGGAAAAGGAGAAGTTTTGGAGAAATAAACAAATGGTGGTTTTCCGGGAAAATGTTTATAAAAGAGACTTCTTACCTTTTTCAACAAAGATGTATGTTCGGGATAAAGTTTTAAAAGAGATTTCTTACAAAGACCGATTTATGGGAAAAAGTTCTAAAAGCCTTCTTTTTCTTTTTCAACAAAGCATAGAGATGTTTTCTGAAAATATAAGGCTCATGAAAAGTTATAAAAATTCTTCTTTCCTTTTTAAATAAAGTTATAGAGATTTCAAACCAAGTTTTATTAAACAAAAGTCTATCCGTCTCTTTTTCGATAAGGATATGAAGTTTTCAAAGCAAACATAGTTTTATTTAAACAATAAAAAGGGTAGTGCAGGCTCATTTGGGGGGTAGCTTGCGAGTACAATCAAATGTACTCATATTGGTTTCGTCCCTGGCTATTGTCTTAGCCAGATTTTGAAGAGGAGCAGTTCGAAGGAGAAGTTTCAATGGCGTCGATGCGAACTAGGGCGCTTCCCAGTCAGCTGCCTGTGGGGTTATGGCAAATGACTTGGGCTCCACGTTGTTTGGTGATTTCCGCTGCAAGTACCTGTTGAAGTTACGGCTTCAATCAAGTAAGTATATTCCTTCGGTAATTATGGATGTTCTTTTGATACCAGTTCGATTGTGCTCAGCGACACACTGATCATGGGATCGCTGATGTTGTAGGCACAAGGGTATTTCGGACAGCTAGTCCAGGGTCCCCACAAGTAGAGACATTGTCAACACCAATTACTTTACCATTGATAGTAGGAGGTTTGTTAACACTTGAGTTTACAGCATTTTCAGTAGGGAAAAATATCCGCTACACGCATGGGTAGCTACACACCATGCCATTATACGCCGATGTAAGCCGTATATACCTGTTTTAGCTTGATATTCTGGTAGAGAACGGATTTTTGGTGTACAAAACTGGTTTCGGAATTTCAAAAAATATATTTTTTGGTTGACTTTTTTTAGAAGTCAACCAAAAAATATTTTTTTTGAAATTCCGAAACCAGTTTTGTACACCAAAAATCCGTTCTCTACCAGAATATCAAGCTAAAACAGGTATATATGGCTTACATCGCCGTATAATGCTATGGTGTGTAGCTACCACCATGAGTAGCAAATTGCCTCTCTTTTCAGTAGTACTAATAGTATAAACTCTAGCAGTACTATTATTTTTAGCAATTTCATCCTCTCTTGCCCACCTAGCATGTAAATCAGCTAACATCCTCACATTATTATCAATTTTAACTTGTATAGCATTGAGAGTTTTGCTCTCTTTAACATCATGAGGCATAGTTTTAATTTTTAACAAATCAACATCAAGAGCAAGACTATCAACTTTAGAGGCAAGAACATCAATTTTCCCAAACTTTTCCTCAACAGATTTATTGAAAGCAGTTTGTGTACTAATAAAATCCTTAAGCATGACTTCAAGATCAGAGGGTACACTCTTATTATTGTTGTAGGAATTACCATAAGAATTAACATAACCATCACCACTATTAAAAGGATAGGGCTTATAATTGTTATTACCAAAATTATTCCTATAAGCATTGTTGTTAAAGTTATTATTTTAATGAAGTTCATATCAACATGCTCTTCTTGAGCAACCAAAGAAGCTAAAGGAACATTATTTGGATAACATGCATCTTTCCATTTGTAAGCATAGACATAATAGTATCAATCTTATCACTCAAGGAAGGGGTTTCTTCAACAGAATTTACCTTCTTACCTTGTGGAGCTCTTTCGGTGTGCCATTCAGAATAATTTATCATCATATCATCAAGAAGCTTTATTGCAGCACCCAAAGTGATGGACATAAAGGTACCTCCAGAGGTCGAATCCAATAGGTTTCTTGAAGAAAAATTTAGTCCTGCATAAAAGGTTTGGATGATCATCCAAGCAGTCAGTCCATGGGTGGGACAATTCTTTACCAATGATTTCATTCTCTCCCAAGCTTGAGCAACATGCTCATTATCAAATTATTTGAAATTCATAATGCTACTTCTCAAAGATATAATCTTAGCAGGAGGATAGTATTTTCCTATGAAAGCATTTTTGCATTTAATCCATGAATCAATACTATTTGTAGTCAAAGATAGCAACCATTCCTTAGCACGTCCTCTCAAAGAGAAAGGAAAAAAGTTTCAGTTTAATAATATCACCATCTACATCCTTATACTTTTGCATCTCACAAAGTTCAACAAAATTATTAAGGTGAGCAGTGATAACCCACAAGTATAGGGGATCGCGTGTAGCCTTTTCGATAAGTAAGAGTGTCAAACCTAACGAGGAGCTAAAGGTAGGATAAGTATTCTCTCAAGTTCTATCAACCACTGATACAACTCTACGCACACTAAACATTTGCATTATCTAGGAAATAAAACTACAGTAGCAATACGGGTATGTGAGGTAGTTTTGCAAGATAATAAATACAAGAAAGTAAAAGTTAGTGCTGCAGCAATAAAGTACACTAAGTAACCATATACTAACAGTACCATGAGTGTGGAAAAGTGGTGATAATTGTGGTGGCTTTGTCCAAGATTAATTAGTGAAGGTACTTGGTTCATTGTCCTCGATGCAGTTTTCTATGTGGGAGAGGCTAAATATACATGCACTCCACTACTTGGGATTACAAGTACTATATGATTGGATTGTTAGCAAGCATCCGCAAATACTAACAATGTATTAAGGTTTCCCCAACCATAGCCTTAAGTTCATGGTCCTCTTACTCCCATACGTGCAACTAATCGGTTCGCGTTCTCAGGTTTCTGTCACTCCGGCAGAACTTCCCCCGCTTCGTTTACAAATACTACCAACCCTAGGGTGTTTAATCCATGCGTGCACAAATATAATGGACACCAAAGGACAGTACCATATCAACATACAACTCTAATGAACCATAGACATTCAACAAAGCAATCAAAAGACAAATAAACTACACAAGCATGACGTAGATCATAGGATAAATATTATAGCATCAAACACCATGTTTACATAGGACGGTACAGAGGTTTATGGGAGGATGAACCACTGAATACAAGGAGGAGATGGTGATGGAGATGGCGGTGAAGACGGCGGAGAGGGCAGCGAGGAGCGCAGGGCGGCGGCGGCGGCGCCGACGGCGCGGGGAACTCCTTCCCCGCCGCCGACATCATGGGGGAGCGCCGCCCCTTAGCCTCCCTCCTTCATAGCTTCTTGGGAGCCCTCCCCCATGGAGATGGGATCCATGGGGGAGGCAAAAACGTGGCTTTTGGTGGCTGAAATTCGTGGGTGGAGGAGTCCTCCACGAGTTAGGTTTCCTCCATTTATATATCTTCTCGGATTTCCGTCACCCCCTTTTAGGGTTCCACCAAAACGGGCCTACGGGCCGCGTCCGAACTCCGATTGGGCTGATCTCGGGCTTAAAATCTTCGTATGGAAAATTGTGACAACTTTCGTAACAGCCAGGTCTCCATTTGACGTCATCTTTGAGGGTCAAACTGGCAAACTCCGAAAACAGTTCTCAGACAGATTTCAGGAAAGTCCCAATTCGACTCCAACAAGGTTTCCTCTTGTATTTTTGATAATTCCTACACATCAAAGAGTAAAACAAGAACATTGTGCACTTTTGCAACTATTAATAGGTTAGTCCAAATAAATCATAAACTTAATATAAAAACAAGTGTCAAAGGCATAATATTAACATGAAACAATCAAAAATTATAGATACGTTTTGGACGTATCAAGCAGCAGCATCATCAGTACTAACACCAGAGAATTGCTCTTTCATAACAAGATTTAAAAGTGTAGGTTTAATTTCATAGAATTCTGCGTTAGAAGCAGGTGGAGCAATAGGTGTACTAATGAAATCATTGTTGTTCGTGCTAGTGAAATCACACAACTTAGTGTTCTCAGGGGTACTCATTTTAGCAAAATTAAAACAAAACAGAAAGATAACAACTTGAAAATAAAAGTAACTATTTTTTTTGTGTTTTTGATAAATAAAGCAAACAAGACTAAATAAAAATAAACTAAGCAAGACAATAACAAAGTAAAGAGATTGGAAGCGTGAAACTCCCCTTGCAGAAATCCTCTTGCTCCCCGGCAACGGCGCCAGAAAAAGAGCTGTTGCAGGGAGTTAGAGGAGCTCTCAGAAATATTTCTTCTCCCCGGCAACGGCGCCAGAAAAAGATGCTGGCGTGTGGAAGGGGAAGCATGGAGATTTCTGAACCGAAGTGCTTCTGCTCCCCGGCAACGGCGCCAGAAAAAGAGCCTGATTGCGTGGATCACACGTTCGCTGGGAGACCCCAAGAGGAAGGTATGAAGCAGTATAGCAGCAGTTTCCCTCAGTATGAAACCAAGGTTTAATCGAACCAGTAGGAGCAAGAAATCACTTCTGAAGGTTGTCAGTGGCGCGCTGACGTGGAACCTGCACACGACATAATCAAACTACTTCGCCCCAACGAAACAGTGAGGTTGTCAATCTCACCGGCTTGCTGAAAACAAAGGATTAAACGTATGGTGTGGAAAACAGTAGTAAATTGCAGAGAATGAAAGGAACAGTGTTTGCAGTTGGTTGTATTATCAGTGTAAAAGAATGGACCGGGGTCCACAGTTCGCTAGTGGTGTCTCTCCGTAAAAGATAAATAACATGCTGGGTGAACAAATTACAGCTGGGCAATTGACAAAATATTGAGCGCATGACAATGCATATATATGACATGATGATTACTATGATATTCATGTGGGCATTACGACAAAATATATAGACCGTTATCCAACAGCATCTATGACTAATAATCCACCGACAGGTTGTCATACCGAGTTCCCCATTGGTATTAAGTTGCAAGCAATGGATAATTGCATTAAGTAATGTGCGTAAAGTAAACAAATGCATTAGACCTAACGGCGTACCCTTAAGCTAAGCATCGGTTATTTTATCCCTAGTGGCAACAGCACATCCACAATCTTAGAAGTTATTGTCACTCTCCCAGATTACCGGAGGCATGAACCCACTATCTAGCATAAATACTCACTCTTGGAGTTACAAGCATCTACTTGGCCAAAGCATCTACTAGTAACGGAAAGCATGCAAGATCATAAATAACATATAAGATAGATTGATAATCAACTTGACATAGTATTCAATATTCATCGGATCCCAACAAACACAACATGTAGCATTACAATAAGATGATCTTGATCATGATAGGCAGCTCACAAGATCTAAACATGATAGCATAAAGTGGAGAGACAACCATCTAGCTACAGCCATGGACCCGTAGTCCAAGGATGAACTACTCACGCATCACTCGGAGGCAGGCATGGTGATGTAGAGCCCTCCGGTGATGATTCCCCTCTCCGGCAGGGTGCCGGGAAGAGCTTCTGAACCCTCCCGAGCTAGGGTTGACGGCGGCGGCGTCTCTGGAACTTTTCGTGGATAATGGCTCGGGTATTTAGGGTTTTCGCGTCGGGAGGAATAAATAAGCGAAAGGGCGGCGGCTGCGGAGCCACGAGGGCCCCACACCACCCCACGGCGCGGCTCCCCTCTGTGTCTCCTCTGGACTCCGTCTTCGTGTTGGAAAAATAGGAGGTTCTGTCCAAGTTTCGTCCAATTCTGAGAATATTTCCAGACTAGCTTTTCTGGAATACAAAAACAGCAGAAAACAGGAACTGACACTGTGGCATCTTGTTAATAGGTTAGTCCCAGAAAATGCATAAAAATGCTATGAAGTGTATATAAAACATTAACAATTGGTATAATATTAACATGGAACATCAGAAATTATAGATACGTTTGAGACGTATCACACATGCAAGCCCCGTCGGCCATCGCCCCACCCCCTTGCTCCAGCCCATAGTATTTTACTTTAATATCCCTCAATACATGTATCGTGGACTTGTGGCTCTCGGGTGCAATGTACCCTGATAGAAAATATTTAGAAAATCAAAACATTGCTAAAAAAATCTGAATTTTTTACACTAGAAGATTAACAAGTATTCTACCTGTGTAAAAAAGTTTGGCTAGTAAATAATTCTCGTTGACTTCTGGGTAAAAAAGAGAAATTTCTGAGGAATATAACATCTATAATTGGGTCCAAATCCAATGCCTTACATTAGTGATTGGATGGAGTATTATAATTGGTTACATTGTCTTGTCCATTCAATGTTCAAATAACTTTTTTCATTTAAAGTGTTTTTTAACTTTTATTTCATTTTTAAATGTTTATTTTATTTTTTGTGTTTTATTTTTATATGCTTTTCTATTTTATCTATTCCCTTTTACTATTTTACTTTTCCTCGTTTCCCTTTTACTATTTTTATAACTTTTATTCCCTTTTATCCACTTTAGGCAAATCTTTTACATAGGGTGCAATAAAAATTATTTTCTAACGAACATTTTGTACGGGTACAATACTTGGTAATGTTTGCCCGAATGTCAGTTTCGATTTTTTTTGAACATTTTTGAAAATTCTAAATTATTTTCAAATATCAGGGTATATGGTATCCAAGTTCTCCTATGTATTTTCATCAATGCATGGCTCTTTTACATGATCATGTTGTGTTTCGACATCGACTTAGAGCCCATATGTATTTCTCTTGGGCTTTGGCCTTGGCTTAGAATTTGGCCAAGCTCCACCACTCAGCTTACCTATGTAATTATCTAATAAATCGTCCTTATTAGCGCTCATTGTATCTATAAGCCAACTCCATATTTTGAGTATAATTTTGACTATTTAATTGATCAATGAAATGTTAGTTACATGCCGCAAGAAGTATGTCATTGGATTTACATTTGAAATAACTTTCCAAAAATAACTTGTATGACTTATAACTCATACTTTATTGCTCAATATATTAATAAAAATCAGACTAAAAAACTTATATACAAAACACAGAGAGTTATATAAAGGGGTATCTCCCGATGAAAGTCATTTTGCTTCCCGAACTCCAGTGGTCACTCTATTTTTTTTTTTTTGAAATTATACTTATAAGTTTAAATCTGAAAATAATCATGCATGTTATAAATGATGTATAAAAATCTCGATTCGAAATACTTTACATTCCGAGCTATACAAAAATGACAGAATCTTGTATATTTTAGAAATTTGAAAGTGTGTACATTTAGATCCACACGTTTGTCACTTTTGTGTAGTTCAAAATATAAAGTATTTCAAATAAATATTTTTCAAATCTGTGGGATACTTTGACAACATTCAACATTATTTCAGTTTTTTAAAACATATAGATATGATTTTAATCTTTTAATAGAGCGAGCATTAGAGTCCGCATGGCAGAAATCTCTACTCCATCTTCCGTAACATCAGTGCGTACTACTCCCTATGTTTCTAAATATAAGACGTTTTAGCTATTCAGACTGAAAATGGGTGAAGCGTACACACTAAAACGTGCCTAAATATGTGTGAATTTGGAAAAAGATAAAACATTTTATATCTAGAAAAACGAACATATCGTTGCTTTGGCAAAAGAGTTACTAGCTAGGACAATTCATGTTCCGGGCTGGCCGTTGCTTGGCTCTCGGGTCAAGTGCTTGGATGCGATAGGCACGCGGAGTAGCAGACTGTTGTGTAGAGGCTTTTCCCATGCATGCATATGCGCTCCGGGCCCGACCCAACTGGCCAACGCCTTTATCTTTCTTTCCCCGGCCGGACGGCCAAGTACAGTACCTTCCAGAAGGCAGCAGCAGAGCTGCAGAGGTGCTCGCCCGGCCCCATCAAATCCTCCACGCCGACGCTCTCTGACTCACTCACTCACGCCGTGGATTCCTCCCATGGACCCAAATCCGTCTTGGCCACTCACACTCTCACAGCTGAGCCATACTGTCCATGGACCACGTCCACGCAGAGCGCAGTACTCGTACCCCCACGCCACGCTTTTCTTTTCAGCGCGAAACAAGGAGAAAAAGAGCAGCCGGCCGGGAAGACAAAAGCAGCGGACCGCGGGCCCACCAACCGAACCCATCTCCTCCGCTCGGCCCCACCGGTCATTCGCTCCCGTGTACGCCCTCGGTGGGTGTGCCGTAGGGAAAGAGAAAATTCCAAGCGTCACGCCTGCTGCCAAGACCGGGCCCGCCCCGGTGTGCCGCCTTGCGTACACCCCAAGCGTCCTGCCGCCACCTGTAGGCCCACCCACGTTACACCGGATTGTGGGCCCGGGATAATGGGGACCCACTGCTCAGCGACACAGTACAAGCCGGGTGTGTGTGTGGGAGCACACAGTCTCCTCCCTTTCACTTTTATAGTACACTAGTATATCCGAATCTAACCAATTGACAGCATGATTAGGGCCCCTTCTTTTCAGCTTCTACAACAGATTCTAGCCCAAAATCTAGAAAAGCCCAAAAGAAGGGTCTAGATTCTACCCAGCTTATTTTCACCGAGAAGCTGGTTTCCTTCGTATATCCAGAATCGGGTCCGGGGTCGATTCTGGGGAGATTCCTGCAAGTTGCTCGACGGGGTATTCAACTTGGACATGTCGTTGCTCGAAATTACGGAGAACTGCCACCGCAAGGAGAGAAAAAAAACCAATCCCGCTCGACTCGCTGTCGTCTCTGCGCAGGGTCGTTCCCCTCGCTCTCCTCGTCCTATCCAGAAGAGAAACGAATGGCGGCTAGGGTTAGAGGCTCCCCCATCGCCGCCGCCATCCCTGTCCGCCGGTGAGCCGTCCCCCGCGTCCAGCCCCACCTCCATCTCTCCCCGTCGAGCGCCGCCGCCTCCCTGATCCGCCGCCGCCTCGTCGACCTCGCCCCGGCGCGTGGACCGAGCACCGGATCGTGGACCGAGCAGCGCCGCGTCGTCCTCGCCCGGGCGACCGTTCTTCGACCGCCGTCCGCCGACCGCCGTCCGCCGCCGTCCGCGCCATGTCGTCCTCCCAGCCGGCAACGCAGGTGAGCTATCTTCCTCCCCTGTTTTGCTTTTGTTGCTTGCATTGTATGGTAAACAAGCAGATTAGATGATGGTGTGTGAATTTGTGAATGTGTGATAGGTAGTGTGAACTACTGCTATATGGATGGTAAACAAGCAGATTATTAGATGAATGTGTGATAGGTTGCTTTTGTTGCTTGCATTGTATGGTAAACAAGCAGATTATTAGATTATTACACTGTTTTTGGATACTGCAATTTAACTAGCAGTAGGTATTGTGCTAACTACTGCTATATATGGTCTCTGAATGTGTGATAGAAAGAGAAGGTGAAAGCACCGAAAGCACATTGGGATGCAGTTGCTCACCGAGCTTTTATTGATGTGTGCATCGAAGAAGTGAATAAACATAATCGTCCAGTTAATGTTTTGACTGCCACTGGTAAAGTCAATTTGGTAACAAACTTCAACGAGCGCACCAAGAGAAACTATAATTGGACTCAGGTGAAAAATAGGTGGGACACCCTGAAAAAAGATTACACTGTTTGGAAGGGATTGCTTCAACATGCATCTGGTATAGGAAGAGATCCTATCACTAATACCATTGATGCTGATGATGGTTGGTGGGAACTTGAGATACAGGTAATGATCCTGCTGTGCACATTGTAAATGTTTGGCTAAGGTGTTCCTTCTTATGTGCTATACTGATGTTTCTTTATGCATGCAGATGCAGCCAGAGGCAGCCAAGTTTCGCATAGCCCCACTACAAGATGAGGAGGACTTGAAGATAATATTTGACAAGAATGTTGTGACAAATGTGACTGCAAGGGTGCCACCATCCTCTCATGACCGAGCTGCTATTGCTGCAGCTTCTCAGAGAAATGTTGGCAATGATGAGGAACAAGATGGTTCAGGTTGTGAAGGTGAAACCGAGACTAATATTACACCTATGCGTGTACAAGGTAAAAAGAACAAGAGAAACTGCCCTTACTCACCGACCCCGGCAGCAACTCCAAAGGCAAGTACTGGGAGTGCCTCAAGGTTTGATCGTGTGATGGAGCTCATTGAAAAGAAGGAGGAGAAGATGGAGCTGCGGAGGTTGAAGGCTGAAGAGAAGACGAGGTTGACGGAGGAAGAGAACAGCAGGAATTCTGTGACATCTCCTGAAAAAAAAGAGGACACGAAGGAATCTGCTAGGCAGGAGATTAGGCGGATGGTTGCACAAATAGTTCAGGATGGAGCTAAGCCTGGGATGTTGGAGTACTTCTATGCCACACAGTTGTTCATTCTACAGGAGTACCGTGATGTATTCATTTGTTTGGAGGAGGATGCTACACCAGAGCAGAGGCTTGATTGGCTTAGGATGACATGGGAGCAGCATAACAAGAAGTTGAAGTTGGCTTAGGATCCTTTTATTGTTTTCATTGTTGTATGTCGCATAACAAGATGTTTAATTTGCTTTGAACTTGTATGGTACCCTTACGTGTGACAATGAATATGTTCTCATGGATTTACATAATTTTTTGTGTGCTTATAGATGAATTATTCAAATGATGATTCTGATGATGAAGATTTGGACTTGTACTACATGCTTGCGGCTGCTATTGCAGAAGAGGATGAAAAGGCACCTTATGCGGCTAGAAGTTTGCCTATGATGACAGGGATCCAATGGGTTGAGGAAAGGATGAAGGATCCAAGGAAATTTTACAACTGTTTCAGGATGAGGAGGTCAGTTTTCAGAATGTTGCATGAAACTCTTGTTGCTACATATGGTCTACGGTCAACTTCTCAGATGTCTAGTATCGAATCACTTGCTCTCTTTCTGTGGATGTTGGGGGCACCTGAGTCCAATAGTCAGGCTGCAGACCGTTTCGAACGTAGTGTTTCTACTATAAGCAGGAAGTTTCATGAGGTGTTAGATTGTGTAGACCGTATGGCGGGTGATTACATTAGACCCCATGATGCTACTTTCACCCAAGTTCATGAAAAAATTAGGCAGCAAAGATTTTGGCCCCATTTCAAGAATGCTATTGGAGCAATTGATGGAACCCATATTCCTGTCTTAGTAGCTGCGACGGACAGGCAAAAATACACTAACAGAAAAGGCTACACAAGTCAGAACGTCCTTGCAATTTGTGATTTCGACATGAGGTTCACATTTGCTGTTCCTGGATGGCCTGGATCTGCTCATGATACCCGTGTATGGACTGATGCTCGGCCTAGATATGCCAATTATCCACACCCTCCTCATGGTAATCTTTTTGCTATGGAAACAAAATACTATCCTTGCAATATGTACTATGCAAACAACATATATGCTCATAATATGTATTTATGTTCTGATGTTTTTGCTACTTGCAGGAAAATACTATCTTGTCGACTCTGGATATCCCAATAGAACTGGTTATCTCGCACCATTCAAAGAGCAACGCTACCATATTCCTGAATTCCAAGGTGCGCCTCCACAAAACATGCAGGAGAAATTCAACCATCTTCATTCATCTCTACGAAATGCCATTGAAAGAGCATTTGGCGTTCTTAAGATGAAGTGGCGTATTCTGCTCGGGATACCATTTTTCCCAGAAGAAGAGACGTAGTCGAAGATCATCACTGCATGCATGTGTTTGCATAACTTCATTCGTGATAGTAAGCTATATGATGGCCATTTCGACACGATTGAGCGAGGCTCATATATCCATGAGGATAGTGCATCTTATGTCGGGGGAGTCGCCTCATCTTCTTCCGATGAAGTAATGCGTGGGGTGCGCCAGAGTATTGCTGAAAGTATAGTTGCATGAGGAGTATTCTAATTGTAATTGTTGAATCACTAAAAATGAATATCCATTTTATTTTGGCAATTGATGAATTGTACAATGTATGGAATTTGTAATAAAAAGACTTCTGTATTCATTTCTATCTCATTTGTAATAAAACCTAGCTTGTATATAAATTCAGGGGCGCTACAGACATTTCACCACTCAACCCATCAAACAAACCAAATATCTAGAAGCTGAAAAGAACAGGGCTAGCAGATTTTCCCAGCTTCTACCCACCACAGATTCTCCTCACAATCTTCCACAATCTAGCTTCTCTAGAATCATAAGCTAAAAAGAAGGGGGCCTAGGTTCCATTCCGAGAGAGGGGAGTCTTGCTCACTTGGCAAAGACTGCTTGTCCCAAATTTGCACGGCCGCTCGCTCGACATCTTCTACTCCCTCCGTCCCAAAATAAGTGTCTCAATTTTGCACAAAAGTAGATGTATCTATACATGTTTCATGTCAAGATACATCAACTTTTTGACATATCTAAGACAGTTATTGTTGGACGGAGGGAGTATTTTCTTCTTTGGAAATCAGGCAGAATCTCCCAAGTACCCTTTGGAAATCGCGCGCGTCCGCTCTACTTTTACCAAATAAAGTGGGTACGGCACGGTCTTTATATTGTGTCGTGGGGGTAGAGATAAGAGAGGTGAATTCCATGCATCATTTCTCTCATCACTATGGCTTGTCTTAGAACAGAGTCACACAATTTATACTCATGAGAAAGTAACAAAATATTGCCTACCTTAAACTCTTCCATGTCAACATATGAGATGGCAACTATCGATGTCATTTTACCCCTATGTAAGTGGTCCCGCACGTAATATTCTGTCAACCGTGAGCAAATATGTGGTTTACGCTTGTGGAAAAATAAATAATTTGCATAGCTTAGAACTCAATATGCAAAGGTTGTTCAATTGTTCCACGTCAACAACAAATGAGATGGTAACTAGCACGTCATTTTACCCCAATGCAAGCGGCCCACACACACGCGCGTAGGAATCCGTCAACCGCGAAGCGACTGCGTGGTTTACACTTTTGAAAATGTAACAAAATAATGCTCATTGTACCCAATGCAAAATTCGATCCAATTTTCCGTGCCAACGTATAGATGGCAACTATCACCATTTTATCCCCTATGAAAGCGGTATGAGACGTAGGAATCCGTTAGCCATTAGCGAATGTGCGGTTTACACTTATGATAAAATGTATTGAACATTGTCAGTTTAGAACCGAGTATGAAAGACAGTCAAATTCCTTCACGCCAACCTATGAGATGGCAAATATCGACGTCATTTTACCCTGTGCTCGTGTGGCTCATAGAGAAAATGTAGTAAACTACTGACAAGATTAGAGCCTAATATTTACGACAGTCCAATTCTTTCATGTCGATGAATGAGACGACAACCATCGGTGACATTTTACCCACTATACATAAAATCGGTCAACCACTAGAATGTTTTATGCACGTGGAAAAAATGTACCAAAGTGTTATCATTGATAGTTCCAAAATTGTGTTGCTCCGCTCAGGTTATACCTGTTGCGCGTATCGCTAGATTGTCGACCAACGTAAGTATATATTAAAAAAATGCCATTAAAATGTTCAGATTTATATTTTCAGTTGTGTTATACAATTTATATAATACATTCATAAAATTGATGATGACCTATAAACCAAACTGATGCGTACTGCGTACATAAAACCACCGCATGAGCCGTTGTAGTTAAGGCTGCGCACGGTTAACCAAAAACCGAGAAACCGAACTTAAAAAACCGAAACCGAACCGAAATTGCGGTTATTTTGGTTTCCGGTTAAGGTTACGGTTAGTAAAATAGCTAACCATATGCCTTGCGGTTAATACGGTTAATAACCGAAAACCGAATGGTTAACAAAAAACCGAAATGCCTATTAACTTTTATTATTTTGCTACTTTTATTGACTTTTATTAACTTTACGGGTTACTTGTAGCGTGTGATTTGCTACTTGTATGGACTTTTATTAACTTTATGGGTTATTTGGTTACTTTGGATCATATGCCTATTAATTTTATAGTCTATTCCGTTATTTTGTAATATATGGCCACAAAAAGAAATTGTCATTTTAAAATTCGCGTCAACTTAGGTTAATTTGGTTATTACCGAAACCGAACCGAAATTAAATGGTTATTACCGAAACCGAACCGTATTCTCGTACAAAACCGTATTTACCGAAGTATTGAAACCATATAAATTATAAAACCATATAAACCGAACCGAATTAACCATATTAACCGAACGCGCAGCCGGAGTTGTAGTTCCTAGCTCGATCCAAAAAAAAATTCTCCACTGTCCCGTGGCTCCCTTTCCTCTTCCTCACCCGACCCAAGGCTCTGCTCCCTTTCTCCTACACTGTACCAGTACCACCTCCTGCCCTGCCGCAGCTTCCCCTCCCCCATTCCCCCATACCACAACCCCTCCCTCCACCCCCTCCGCCTCTCGCACCGCCATTGCCGTTTCCGCTCTTCCTCGTCGCGGCATCGCGTCCCCGCTGCCGCCACCCCGTCCGCACTCTTTGGCGTTGGGTTGAGGTACGAGCTTGTGTTCATCCAACGATTAGTCAGATCCCACTGACCTTCACAATTTCTGGGCGTGCCGGCGCGCACCCGTTGCACCTTCTAGATCCGCCCCTCTGTGGAATTTCGATGCCGCGATTTGCCTCGCCACAGTTTTTTTTTTGTTTTTTTTTGTACTTTCGAGTAGAGGCCTCGATTCTCGGCATTGTTGCTGGCTGGGGTCGTGCATTTACTCCTGCGTCGTGCTGGAAGTTTTGCGGTTTGAGAAATGTGCGCTGTACCAGCGGTGACAAAAGGACCGCTTCTAGTATATCAACTTTGCGTAAATTGGTCATCGTGGTATCAATGCACATTTCAGCTTTGTAAGTTCCATTTTCGAAAGCAATCTTGTGTGAAACAATGACTGGTCTATTGCCTTTAACGAATATGGATAAGATCTGCACTGTTGTTTATTACTCCCTCCGTACCAAAATAACTGTCTTAGATTTGTCAAAAAGTTGATGTATCTAGACATGAAACAAGTATAGATACATTTACTTTTAGACAACTTTGAGACACTTATTTTGGGACGGAGGGAGTAGTTTAACTCCACGAGTTGGTTCAGTGAAAAGAACAATGCTCACATTCCCCAGTCCATATAATGTATGTATATATATAGTTATTGTTTGATCTTCGGCTAACAACTCAATTCTGCTTCTATTTAACTGAAAGTTGGCAGGATTTATGGTATCCTAACTTTTGATGCGCATTTCATTTGTTTTTCGTTTCTATAACGAAAGATTTGTGTCTTGATTTGTTTTAGGTTCATGATCCATCGGAAGGGATGAGCGGGAGTCGACAGATGGAACTCCACTACATAAACACCGGATTTCCATACACCATAACCGAGAGCTTCATGGATTTTTTTGAAGGTCTCACATACGCTCATGCTGATTTTGCTCTTGCAGATGCCTTCCAGGATCAGGTACCAAACATTATACTTCTCTTTCTTCTCAATGTAGGGCAACAGCTAGCTGATTCCATTTCCTCAAACCCTTAACTGTACTCTTAGATTGTTTACTGCTTTCGTACTGATATGCATATATCTGCCATGTAATGTTGTATGGCTTGGGGCTTTCGTAAAGGTCACTCTTTAATATCTTCAGCTACTTTATTATAAATAAATAAAATGATTTTTTTCTTTCGAAATGGGGAACGCTAGATTTTTTCTCTAGATTTTTTTCTCACAAGTCTATTGGCATCTTCTTTGTAAGAAAAGAAAGAAGGAAATAGAGTCAATCAACAATGGGAGAATATCATGATTCTGAAAGCTCGCTTTCACATTATTCTAAGTATTATAATAGTCTCATTTACGACCTTAGTCATTAGCCACTGTTTCATCAATCATTATCATTTTCTGTTCAATTCCACTCTTATTTGTTGCTAATGTGCAGGCTAATCCATACTGGACAATGATGCAAACAAACTCGTACAAGTATGGATATTCTGGTGCAGGAAATTACTACAGTTATGGACATGTGTACGACATGAATGATTACATGCATAGAGTAGATGTTGGGCGCAGGATTTGGGATAACCCCGTGCCTGTAAACAATACCGGCTCCCCCAACATAGTCCTGCAGGGTGGTGAAGCTCCTCATTCAAATGCAACTGCAATTTCGACTACTGAGGAACGTAAGTTCAGTAGTTTGGACATATAGTTTTTCAAAGTTGAAATAATCATTATTCCGGGGTATCAGAGTTGAAGTAATCATTGTTCTGTGATATCTGCTACATAAAGCTTAACTCTGGCTAAGGCACTAAGAATCAACTGTAATATTTTTCAAGTCAGCAATATGAAGTTCTTGCACCTATTACTGTATTGCTGGACAGGGTTACAGACTGGTTTCATCGGTCACTATTCTGTAGCCGCAGTGATAATGTCACTGTTTTTGTCTGTTTTTTAATCTATCTTTGGTTAAGGCACATGTTAATGAGTTCCAGTGTTTCAAACCAAGGTAGTTTTATATCCAAATTGCATAATAAACTGAATTGTATTTCCACCAGCCTTTCCTTTCTAAGAGGACCAGTAAGCACATACCCTTGGCTTACTGTTAGTCGTATAACATGGGGAGTTTGTTAGTGTCAGACTATTAGTGATCGGCATTGTATGATTGGATTCGTTGCTAACGTTGACTAAATGGACCATGGTTGATCAGATGCTTACAAGAGTAAAGAAAACAGAACTATAGAAGTGGGCTTCTTAGAATATCTGTGTGTTGTTATACTCGTGTTGTTATTTCATTATGCATTCACAAATTACTGCAAACTTGATAGATCTGATACTGATGCTATTTCTAGTTTTTTTTCTTGTTAAATAGTTATCCGGGTAATGGCTATTTTCAAATACGAACCTTGCATAAATTGAGGCACGGGATCTCGACACACGATATCTTAATTGATTCATACACATTTGGTTACCACATAAACAGTAACCGACCATTCATAAGATTTGAACCTTTACCTGCTGGCCAAACAGAGTTGCTTCAACGATGAATCTTTACTTTGACACTGATTTTTGTTTTCACTTACAGACATCCAACCACCAGTGCAGCAAAATTCAAGCAGCCCGCAGGTAAATTTGTTTTTCTAGCATGATTGTTTTTTACCAACTAGTATTTTTCTACAATTGTGCTGTAGTTGACTTTATGTAAATAATTTGATAGCTAGCCATATCACGACACGATTATCTTATAGCATTTGTTCCTTTGTTTCCACATGTCATGTGGAAACTTTATTCTCATCATTTCACTGAATTATTCATGTTGTATTTCCAGGCTGTTTGGCAAGATAACATCGATCCTGACAACATGACATATGAGGTTAATGACTTCTCTTGCATGGCTTGTGTCCCCATTTTCTCATGCTCTCTTTCATGTATGACTTCCACTGGAAATATGTGTCACCTTTTGCGTCTGATCTATATCTTTCAGTTGAGCTAGATAGGTAGAAGCGTGCAGCGATTACACCTTGCACAATTGGTTTTGCCAATGTATAGTTCTTATTTGGGTGCTTCGAAGATCAAATACTGGAGATTAAGGATGTTGTGACTTCAGATGAAGAAAACTTTTGTTACTTGAATAATCACGTAGATGTATTTCTTGGTCTCCCCTTTTCGAAAAAAATGTATTTCTTGGTCTGCTTATCTGAAAATACTTGCTTGACAACTCACAGGTAGCTACATCCATACATCACACTGCTTTCTTCGTCTCATGCACTTGAACTAGTAAACTAACAATACTCTTCAATGGTTAAGCTGTATATCCATTAACCATTCGATGGGATAGGGATAGTTTATAGTTCGTTTCAATGCTAGTGTCCTTTTGTCTCATTTGATTACTTCTGGAATTTTGCTCACTAATATGTACCACCTTTTGTGGACAGGAATTGTTGGATTTGGGTGAGGCAGTTGGAACCCAAAGTCGTGGTCTCTCCCAAGAAAGCATTGCATCACTTCCAGTCACAAAATACAAGTGTGGTTTCTTTTCGAGGAAGAAAACACGCCGTGAAAGGTTAGATGTTGTAATATCTTGCACCATCAGTTCTTGAGTATGACTTTGTCCTACTTTTCACACTTTGAACCAAACCATAGTAGTTCCACCTGCATCAACACGATGCTGCATCTTGAGTTCAGTTTTCTGTTTTTGCTTGCCTGAAGATGATGCAGTTACAGCAACTTTGTATTGATTCTTAAATACTGATAACCTGTGAAACTTCACTACGGGTAACAGGTGTGTAATTTGCCAAATGGACTATAGGAGGGGGGATCTGCAGATGACACTCCCCTGCAAGCATGTATACCATGCCAGCTGCGTGACAAGATGGCTTACTATCAACAAGGTGAACGATATGAAAACAGCACAATCTGTATCTACTTCCCATTTTTACCCCCTGTTTCTCTAGCTCACAGGAGTATACACTTACTCTGCAGATATGTCCTGTTTGCTTTGCTGAAGTTCCCGCTGAGGAGCCTAAGAGGAAATGAGTCATGGCAATCACGAAGTTCTTGCAACCGGACTCGCACCACCAACGTGCCCGGAACTGATCCGTCATCTCTGCCTGAGGGCAGCTTTGTCTCCTCTCCCTCTTAGACTTGTATATTAGTACCAGATCACCAGATATAGGTTATAAGCAGATGTAGCTGGAAGCTGGAACCGCTTCCGAGAGGTTTGCCGTAGAATGTAGAGTTTGACTCTGGATTATAACCAATGTGCTAGACCGAAACAAGCCCGATGATTCACGCATGCTTGCGAGGTGCGTTTGTTGACTGCGAAGAGCATGTGCTAGTTCCTGTTAATTCGAATTCGATTAAGATTTTGTGGACAGATAAAAGATTCATTTGTTATACCCCCCTGCTTTGACCTGTCAGCTTGCTACTGTGATGTGTGTGTAACTGAAGTACTGACCTTGCTGTACCTGTAGTGACTAAAACCTGATCTTATCGGGTAGGCTTTTGCCAGTTTTGTGTTGTTCCTTCTGTCTTAGGATTTTGTGCGTTGTGGCTCCTTTTTTTTATTGCAGTTATCTGTAGCTGGTAGCACTCATGTATACTCCCGTGACAACCGCTCATTTCTCGACCTGTTCAGTTCAGGCACGAAACATTTTTTGACAGGAGAATAACCTTATTGAGCTCAGAATTGTTACATCATTTACCAGGGTATCCTCACCATGCCAGCAGACCACCCCTGGTGATCTTCCTCCGCCCAGCATGGTGGCGATCACCCGATAACGGTCAGAATTTGCTACTATGCGATTACAACCAACCTGATTCACTAGCTGAAAGCCCTAACTGGACTGCATGAACCGCAGCCATATCTGGGAAACTTTATTGAGAAGACTTTGTCGATTTATTGGCGGACGCCTACTTTTTCTTTTTTCTTTTTCTACGAAACACAGTGCTTTAAAATTGACGAAATCACCACAAGCGTCTCGCTGTCGACGGACGTCGTCTCCCACTAAAAAATATTACGCAGACGCCCACATGCACGCGCATACACTCACCCCTATGAACGCACACACGCACATCCTACCCATATGAGCACATCCGAAAGACTGAGCCGACGGGTCCGGTCTTGAAATTGACGAATTCCACAGGTGTCTCTCTGTCGACGGTAACGTAGCCTCCCACCAAAAAATATTTCGCATAAATAACAAACACTAGTGTCAATTCTAAGTTCCAATAATGTGCCTACGGTTCTCATAAACCTACGGTTCTAAGGGTACAACAACCTTCCATCCAACGACAGAACGGGTTGGCTCTCATAAACCTACGTGTTCCGGTTCGAAAAATATGTGCCTACGGTTCTGCTGTTTTACATCAGGAAGTTCCAATAGCAAGGCGCTCATCAGTGTAATAATTATAGGTCTAACACAGAGCATTCTATTTCTGTCAGAGTACAAACTAGGGCGGATTTGTAACATGGTTTCTCCACTTAACAAGACTCAAAACTGATCGAGCAGATGAAGCAAGCTCAGCGCATTTTACAGCTTAGTTGGCTGCCTGTTCTTCTTGACTAGTTGAATTTGGCGTGCCGTCACGGCACGCCCTTGGTGTTTTTTGTGTATGCAGTATATATATTTTTTGTCAACCAAAATGTTAGCTAAATTGGTATGTTGGAATATGTTTCTATGTTGTTATGAACAGGTAGCATTTTTTGTGTGCATTTCGGATATATTGTATGTAATATTCAAATATTCAGTGGATCGAAATGGTCAAACATGTTTGCATTTTGACGTCAATATTTAAGTGAAATCAGGGAAATTCATTTGAATTTGTTTCTACATTTGCGGAAAGTTCGTTCGTATGGTGTCGAAATATTGGCCAAAATGAAATGTTGAAATATTTTTGTAATTTGCTATGAGTATATTGCAGTTATTTTTGGTGAGCATTTTGGTTTTATTTTATGGAATGTCGGAATATTCGCTTAAATGTTGGATAAATTGCAACTTGCAATTTTTTTTTATTGTGTTATTGTAAAGTGGAACAGTACTCGTAGTTGTTAGATAAATGACACCGTTATTAAGTGAGATGTGAAGCATTTGGAGTATTGCAAAAAAATGGATTCATTATTATTTGTTTAAGGAATTGGAACATTGCATAAACAGTACTTCCTTTTTGATGTTTTTTGTTGTTTAAATAAAACTCAGAATATTTCATATGTCTTTTATCTTTTGTAGGTCATAAAAAAATATTCGTTAAAATTAAATATAAACATATCTTATATTCCATCATTTAGTAGTCCCCATACGGGACGTTGTGATTTGAAGTGTTAAAATTCGTCGTAATTTATCGCCCGGAGTAACTCCATTTTTTTTTTAGTGAATTTAAATGTTTAAGTGTGTTTGTAGTTTGACATAGATATTTAATTAATCTATTTAATCAAGAGATATATACTATATAAGTATTTTGTAAGTTTGAATCCATTTTTTCTAGAAGGAATGCATTTAGGTTTTGTCGAAATGTTTGGTAAGTTGAGTTGTTGAAAAATGTTTTTATATTTTCGCAAGTAGGTAGCATATATTTTTTGGGCATTTCGATAAATTTGTTACATTTTTTGTTTGATGGCTATTTTGTAGACTACTGTTTTTTTTTTCTTGGAATTAGTTAATGTATAATTTGAAGAACCGCACTTGAATTTCATATGGTGAGGAAGTTAATTCCGGAAATATTCAAATTGAGTCCATATTTAGAGGGCATGTACTGTGTGAGCATTTGTTAAATTTAGCTTTACATACTTAGGGGAAGGTCTTTTGCATTTTTTTGTAAATGTTCAGCAGTTCAAAATATTCGTTTTTTTTTTGTCCACAAATTATGTTTGCATTTTAGCATAAACAGTTGGTCGTTATTTTTCCTGAACATGTTTGTATATTTGTGAAGTATCTAATTTTTTGAAGCATATTCTAATTTTCGAATATGGCTAAATATTGCATGGTTCCATTTTGCCATATTTTTTTTTTTTGTTTGCTACCACATTTAGAGGGAATATATCATGGTTATGTCCAAATATTATGTTTGTACTTCGCCGTAAATATGTATTATAGATTTTTGGTTAGAGGAGATATACTGTATTAGCAACTATTAAATTCAATCCATCTTTGGAGGAAAAGAATTTGAGATTTCCCTAAGATGTGCATGTAATAATCTAAATTTAATTTCATATTTAAGGAAAGTTAAGTTCAATTTGAGAATTTAGTAAATTGAATTGCATAACTGGAGCGAGTTTAGTTATATTATTTGTAAATGTTAATGTAGTCGGGTTGATATGATATGTTTGTGCCTTGTCTCACATATTTAATTTAACTTTCTAATCGGAGGGAATGCATTATTTGAGCATTTCTTAAATTCAATTTAAAGTCAATCCATAAATTGTGTAGGTTTTAGTATTTATGAAATTCGAAGAAGTTTGTGTTCAATTATTTTTTTTATTTTTTTTAGATGTAGAAAAGTGTTAAATTTTTAGATCTAGTTTTTGCAATCATGTTTTTTATTTGGTAGTGAATAGGAAGCATTTTTATTTCAGTATTTTTGATACGTTTTGTATAATAATATTCAAATATTTAGTAGCTTGAAATGGTCGATCATATTTGTATTTCGACGTCAATATTTAATTGAAATTAGGGAAAAAATGCAGTTGAATTACATCCAAATGGTTACGAAAAATTGAATATTCAAAAAAAAAATCTTAGCATAAGTATTTTGCATGTATTTTTCTGGTTGTTTTCATTTATTTCTCGTTTTGTTTTTACGTTAATGTTAATATATTTGGCATATATGCGAATACGGTGGTGGGAGAAATTCAAATTTTGAAGATTTGCACATTCAAAAGTTGTTTAGATTTGAATGTACCAAAATTAAAAAGGATAAGTTTACATTTACTAATTTATTTCTATTTTGATTAAATAGGGTGGGATCGCACGTGGGAAATTGTAACGGTTTATGAAATTATTTCTGAGAAGAAAAAAATGATATATTCTAGAGTATATCTAATTTTTAAGCTATTTGGAATGTTAAAAGAAGTTCCTTTTTTTGTCAATTTGTAATCGAAGTCCATAATGAGTGCTAAAGCACATTTATTGAACTGAATCCTGTAATTAGAAATCTGTTTTGTGAAATTCAACTCCATATTTTTGTCTATATAATTGGAGCAAGTGCATTGGTTATTTTTTCAAGTTGTGGCCAAATTGAATTGGTTTGTTCATATAGTGTAGTATATTTCAAATTTTTAAGCAAATTGCAAATGTTTTAAGATGTTTTTTCTATTAATTTTAAATATAAATATGTAATGAATGGAAATGCACATATATTCAGTTGAATTCCATATTTGATTTTTTTTTACAATTGAAATCCATACATTTGTCCATATAGTTGTAGTGAGTGTATTTGTTTGTTTTTTCAAAAAAAAAATGTTGAATTGGAATGTTTAAGTATATATGTAGTTTGTCCTAATTAGTTAGCACTTAGTTTCATGATTAGTTTGAGTTATTATTCATATTTTTTCAGTAGAAAGTTTTTTTTTGAATTTGTAACATTATTCGTTTTCTGCAATTATCATTTTCTGCGAATTCCTGCGAAAAGAAAGAAATACTGAAAGGCCGGGCTCACTGTGACATCGTTAAACATGCATGAATTTGACATAATTAGATAGAAATAATTTTTGCTGGACATTTTGATATATCGCTTGCAATTTTTTATTATGTGTGACGTCATAAATTAGGGAGTGGAAAAACAAAACTGGAAAGGAAGGAAATAATTAACGTGTTATTAATAAAAAACAAAACTGAAAGGAAGGAAATAATTAGCACATGGTATAATGTAATGCACATACAAACATCTATAACATGATAAATTAGGGTGTTCATTTTAAACCATAGAAGATGGATAATAATTTTAATGTGGTCCAAATACCACTAAAAGCAACATTTGGAATGAACCCCATAATTGAAAAAGTGGCATTTTAGTAGTTATAGGTAAGTCTTATTTTTATGTTGTTCAATAATGCATGAATTTGTCATAAATAAGCAATTTTTATTTTTCTGATTTTTTTGGTATATTATTTATAATTTTCTGAGTTATATATCAAAAGATATGACTTTTACAAATTTTAGTTTTTTTTATAATTATTAAAAATATGACAGATGGGACCCGCATGTCAGGGATTTATTTATTCTGAATTTCTTTACGGAAATTTAAAAGGGGTTGACAGGTGGGCCATCTTGACGTCATAGCTGACGTCAGCGGAGCACAGGCAAGCGCCGGCGGCTCGGCACGGCGGCTCTGCCGTGCTTGTGCTCGGGCGGGGGAGCACGCCCGCGGTGCTGGGGATACGCAGATCCGCTGGAGAGCGTCAAGGAGAGGCGAGTGGCGGCGGAGGGAGGCATGTGGTCGCCGGAGTTGGCCGGCGGCGACCAAATCGCGGCGGCGGCCGGACTCGGAGGAGAAGACTCGATTCGCCGCACTCCGGCAGTCCCTGCACGCATGGCTTGCGGAGGAGGTAGAGCGAACGACGGCGGACCTCGGGGACTTCTTAAATGCGTCTAGGAAGGAGCGGAGCGGCGGTGGCGTGCGCCGGCGCCGCCGCGGTGATTTCTCCGTCGCGTGGGAAGAGAAGGAGGAAGGGGGAGTGTGAGGACGTTGTTTCATTTTCGTCCATGTATTTTTTCAAATTTGTGAATTGGTCCCTCGCCTCGTGTTATTGTGGACTGCGGGTTGATTCATGGTTTTGGCAGGGGCGTTTTTGCAAAAACGTCACGGACGTCTTCTTTGGACCGTCCGATCGCCGGCAGACGGCCGGGATCGAGTACTGTAGATACTGTAGTTTTTCTACAGTTCTTACTGTAGTTACTACAGTAAGTGGAGCGCGGACAGAGCGCCGTTTTGTCCAACTTTGATATACTTAGTAATACCAGACTAGGAAACCTGGAGTCTGCGGTGCACTGAGCTCAGCCTTGCAAGAGCTGGCTTGGTCAGATAAGGCCTGTAGCCGTTGTTGCAGACCTGGAAGAAAACGAGAACCAGTTATTTATTGACAAAGCAACTCATGATCCAGATAATTCACACTAAGATACATTCAAGGCATCGTCTATTATTTACAAATTGCTCACAGAAGAATGTAGTTGATAGAAGGAGCACAGAAGCCAAAGCGAAAAAGAATATTTCAACAGCAATATCTTAAACCAGTGCTCAAAACATAGAAGGTCGTAGCAATGCCAACTATGTTGAGTAAAGGCTCTAGATAGATGTATTTACTTGGGACCAAACAAACCAGAATATTTCCTACTTTTGAACAGAGGTCCACATGTCTGAGGTGAGGCAAATACGTGAATCAAGACTCAAGTTCGAGTTTCCGCTTGTCCTTCATCTCATCATGTTCAAGAATGCAATCATTCCGAATTTTCTGACGACCAACTACTTTGAAGGTTGGTTGCATTGACTCCATCCACTCCTCGAAGTAATGGTCCTCAAATTTCCTAAATGCGACCTCGGCATGGATACAGAATTTGGTCATGAGCTGTCGGCTTCTCTCAGAATCGAAGACAAATCCAACGTCCGATGCCTTCTTCTTAAGGGTCGCCACAAACCTAGCTCTGACATCTTCTCCAATCAATCGGCAATACTTAGAGACGTGACTCAAAAGGCTACTGGTTCCAGACCTTCTTGTGCAAGTGAGCTTCATTCCACAGTACTTGCAGACAGCTTTCGGAACATCGCCCACAACGACAAGATCTTTTTCATAGTGTTCCCATACCTTTGATCTCTTGACATGTGGAGTCGCCGAAGGTGCATCCATAGCATCACCAGTTCCAGAGCTCTCGGACATATTGCCGGACATGTTAGCAAGCCTAGTTGACATTGAACAAACTACGTGTCAGAACATACATAGTTGAGTATCAAGATAAATAAAAAATATTGCGTCCAACCCATGGTCCAACCAACATAAATAGTTGTGTTATACTCATCAAAAGAAGAGAAATTGTAGTGTCATATGCATTAAAATTTGGAACCTAACAGCAGAAAAGAATTTCTGGAAACATGAACACAATTTGACATCTTTGTCAATTCAAAGGCACGGACCAAATTATTTCTCTCTAGCTAACAGATTGTTTATAACCTGGATACATTCAGACATTCCTCAAATACAATAGAGCAATAGAATGAACCATATATAGGCTTCGGTAATATACTAGTCCGAGCATAGCAGAATCAGTTATCAATTAGCCAAAGGCATCTTCAGATCACATAGCTAGACATACCTGTCACTAGTCGGAGCCAGAAAATAACCCAAGAAAATCAATTATCAATTAGCCAAAGGCATCTTCAGCTCAAAGAATCCAGAATAACATTTTCAGCTCGTGTGAATTGCAAGCATTACTGGCGCTAGTTCAACAAAACCTGCAATTGATCAAAATAAAGAAAAAGAAGAAGAATTAGTATAGCAAAAATAGGACAATCAGGGGCGAAATATACAAGCAAACTCCTTTTATATGGAAGTATGCAGCCTTACTCTATTTCTCTGTTTAGACGAAATAGGCTTACTCCCCGCTATATTAATATAGCGACCACCGTACAACCGCTGAGAATGCTGGGGCAGCAGCACAATCATGCCCAAACGAAAAATAAAAAAGAAAGAAACAAATGCCGACAACGGCGGATCGACAAAACGAAGAAGTTCCACAACCGCTGCGCACCCACGTCCCACCATGCTCCTAGAGCTCCGAAGCACCGCATACCAAACAACTCCTTCAGGAAGGAAAGCGACGACTACAACGCTGTTGCCCGGATGGACCTAGGGTTTCCCCCGGTACGCAGAGGGAAGAGAGGGAGGGAAACCTCCGACGCCCTTCAAGAAGGACAGACGGCACCCACA
Organism: Poa pratensis; assembly: GCA_947311845.1. NCBI lineage: Eukaryota > Viridiplantae > Streptophyta > Magnoliopsida > Poales > Poaceae > Poa > Poa pratensis. The sequence continues at coordinate 30,255,354 of CAMZMU010000066.1, read as the reverse complement.
GGCGCCACCGCGTCGGTGTCAGACGAGCCGGCAGGGAATTCTCTCGACCCCATCCTTCAATTTCTCTGTTTAACTAGGTTCTTTGTACTCGAGGAGGGTAGCTATTCGTCCAACGACCAAGAAGTATGACCAACTATTCGTCCAACGACCAAGAAGTATGACCAACTATTCGACCAAGGAGTACATCAGTTCTGAAGGGGAGGCTCACCTTGGTGAGAAGGGCAAGGAGGGCAGCGCAGGGGTCGTCGGAGAGGAGGACGAGGAGGCGGAGGAAGTAGGCGACGGGGCAGGGGATGCGGAGGGCCCCGGGATGGACGTACCCGTACTCCTGGGCGGCGCCGCGAAGGCCGGTCGGCCAATAAGGTCCGCGCGCACGGCGAGCCGCTTCACGGGCCCGCCCTCCTCGCCGACACACACCGGCACGTACTCCTGGACGGCGCTGGTCTGTGCTACTGCTGCAGATCGACGCCGGCGGGAGGCTACGCGTCGGCGGCGGCGGAAGAAGGGGAATCGGGGAAGGACGCGACGAGGCGTGCCCCGTATGCCTGGTGCGGGTCCAAATCCACGGGCTCAACCCGTTCATATTTTTTTTTCAGACACCGAACCGCACCGCCCCAACCCGCTTTTCTATTAAAACCGTACCGCTCCAGCCCATGAAAGCAACTCCACCCGTTCAGCCCAAACCGTTTGAGCCCGAAGCACAACCCGCACAAAAAAACCCGCACCATTCCCAGCCTGATCAGGAACAGTCGGAGGACTCGTACCAAAGCCGGGAAGAACAGCCAGCTGCCCAGCTCCAAATCAGGACCAGATTGGCCTTTGCTTCATCTTTTGCAGATAATGTAAACATCTGTCGTCACCATGACGGAACGTGACACGTCTCCAAACATCAGGGACATCACCGGACCGCGTAGCCCCGAGACGGACGTGCCACGTGAATCGACCAGCGCCACATGACGGAAGAAAGAACCACCGCCAAGTTCCTCCCCACACGTACACGTATCTTCCCCTGATCCCGTCTATCTACCTACACCCATTGACACAAGCTCGGCGCTCTCCCGTTGACCCTGACGTTCATCAGTCCCGATACCCGAACTCTCGACGCGATCCCTTGCGCTGCTGCACGCCATGGCTCGCCTCCTCCGGCTCTTCTTCTTCCTGCTCCTATCGGCCGCCCTCGTCCTCGTGACGCCGCCGGCCGCGGAGGCGGCCGCGGGGCCGGCCAAGGTGCCCCTCGCGCTCTACTACGAGTCGCTCTGCCCCTACTGCTCCCGCTTCATCGTCAACCACCTCGCCGGGATCTTCGAGGACGGCCTCATCGACGCCGTTGACCTCCTGCTCGTCCCCTACGGCAACGCCCACGTCCGCGGCGCCAACAACACCATCAGTTGCCAGGTGATGCCTGCGATTCGATTTCCCTTGATTTCTCCCTTGAATCATCCAGCTCACTCTTAATTCCGGAGTATAGTACTGAATTATACCATACCAATGAGAAATGCTTGACTTCGTTATTGATCGGCGCCTCCGGCCTGCCAAGTGCAGAGCCAGCTTCTTGATTAGCGGTTCGTTGCTGGACAGATACTTGAACGGTAGAGGTGGCAGCGGCGTGGCATTGTAGCGGCCATGGTGTGTAATCTGTCGACGTCATGCCTTCGGCCAAAAAAGACACATCGCGCGCACGGCCGAAAATAGTTGATACGATATTGGCTCCGTATAACGCGGCCCACTCGCCACTGTTTCTGTCTTTGTTTCTGCCTTGCACGAAAGTATAACTGAATTTGTATCACCAACGAACGCACTTGGCTGCACTTTCTGACTTTGTACACTATCACCAACGAGTTGCAAGCAACTTCCTTCGAGGTTTCGTATCTGTCAGCTTTTAGAAACGCCACTACCGATCCACCGGCACCGAGTTATGAAGGAAATGCATCGCACTGAGTTCCTGTCTAGAGCAGCAAAATCTTCCACAAGAATCAGGGCCTCTTTGATTAGGAAAATCGTAGGAATAGGAAAATTGTAGGATTCCAATGTCATGTACACTCCAATCCTATAGGATTTTGCATGCTTCAAAGTTTGTTTGATTCCACCAAAGGAATTGTAAAATGAGTTTGGAGTGAATGTTAGATTTCCTATGAGAAGTAGTACAATGATTCCTATAGCAATTTTTCCTATAGGATCCAATCCTACAAACCAAATGACCAAGATAGGAAAATTTCCTATAGGATTCATTCCTCCACAAGTCCATTGCAATTCCTTTGAATCAAAGGAGCCCTCAGGGTTTGTTTGGTTGTGCAATATAGTCTTAGTTTTGCAACTGAATCCCGAAATTAAGAGCACCCAGCCCAGCCCATCATCCTTTGCGGTTTATCAGTTTAGCTATATGCATCCAGGATCAAGTTTAGCTATATGCATCCAGGATCAAGTTTAAGATTCCTTGAATTCGGGTGGTTGGATTGAGCTAGACATGGGGTCGTAATTCTAGTTCGGCCTTTAAAGCACCCAACTGCACACGTGGCCACTACCTCCACGCTGATCGCCAATATAAACCCCAGATTGCCATGGTCCTCTACTCAATCCAAGCTTCCTAGCTCTCCCCTGCACATTGATCGACCGAACACCAATACACCATGGCTTCCTGCCTCCACAATTTCCTCTTGCTCGCAGTGCTCGTCGTGCTGCTCGGCGCCTCCTCCGCGCGTGTGGCCGGCGACGTCGTCGCGGCGGGAAACGGCAAGGTGCGAGTGGCGCTCTACTACGAGTCACTGTGCCCGGACTCGGCGGACTTCGTGGTGAACCACCTCGCCAAAATATACAAGGACGGCCTACTCGACGCCGTGGACGTCACTCTCGTCCCCGACGGCAACGCCAAGGTCGGCGCGAACAGCGCCATCTCCTGTCAGGTGCTGTGCCACCTCGTCGCCTCACTGCGCGCCCGATCCGTTCCCCTGTTCTTCTCTCCTCTCATTCTTCCTTTGGCTACAGTTGACGTTTCTCTGTTAAGTTTGGACCTCGAGTTTATTGCTGATGCTGTTAATTTCTGAAGTGTGAATATACAGTTTGGCAGTGCTTTCTGATGCTAATGCTGTTGGCATGTTGGATTGTTGCAGCATGGCGCCTACGAATGTCTTCTGAACAACGTGGAGGCTTGCGCCATCGATGCCTGGCCGGATTTGGTAATTATTTCACACCTCATCGTAATCTCTACTCACAGCTTCACCACCCAATACTTTTGCAACTGTAGAAGGTTCTCAGTGAAATACTACTCTGGAGTCTGGACTAGTATGATAGTACAAATACAATAATCAAAAAAAGAACTTTCTTATCAACTAGCAGTGTAGAATAGTTAATAACATCACCTTCCTATCCTGTCGTGCGAGTTGGCAAAAGATTATTACAGGGGGACTCTTTGATGTGATAGCAAAAAGTGTTGTTTGTGGCAGAATGTGCATTTCGGTTTCATCAACTGCGTGGAGGACCTGGTGGTGAAGAACAAGCAGGAGGAGTGGGAGTCCTGCTTCCAGAAACAGGGGCTTGACCCCAAGCCTGTCATGGAGTGCTACAACAGTGAGCATGGTCAGAAGGTCCGTTCATACGACGCTAGTTTGTATATCACTCACATACATTTTATTCCTAGATTGCTAACCACAGCGTTCGCGTTTTGCTTGCTCCATCTAGCTTTCGCTCGAGTATGGGAAACAGACTGATGCGCTTGTGCCTCCGCACAAGTACGTCCCGTGGGTCGTGGTTGATGGCCAGCCGCTCTACGACGTAAGCAGCAGCAACTCTTCTCAAGTTTTTAGATCCTGCTATAATGGATGGTTTCTCACTAACAGTTTGCTCAGCCCCATCTCTGAATTTCAGCATGTTATGCGTACGCTGTTTCCTGAATTACGATGAGCTTGTTTGTTTCAGGATTACGAGAACTTCGAAGCTTACGTCTGCAAGGCGTACACGGGCCATCCTCCCAAGGCTTGCCAGGAGCTGAGCCGCCAGTATCCGATCGTGCAACAGGTGGTGAAGGCGAGCAACGGCGTCAGCTACATCTCCGGCGATTTCGAGCTTGATGACAGCATCGACAGCAAGATTAAGATGGTCCGGGGGGCTGATACCAATTGATAAATTAAAATTCCTGTTGGCGCTCATATAGCGCTTATACGTGAACATTGGACAGTTTCATCTTTCTGTAAAAGTTAATTATATGGAGATGTAGATCAATCGATAATAAAGTGAGTTTATTGGACTAGTCGGACCTGGAATCAATAGCCCATTTGGCTGTGCACACCATGCTTTGCCACAGTGCAGCTGGTTTTTTGTTTTACGGCAGCACATGATGAGCCCTTGATTAGTTACGGCAGAACAACGTAGCAGGTGAAATGGTCTTTGCTTTTTACAAATGCTTGAGATGAAAGGAATTCTTCGTACATGGAATGACTGGACCATGAGAGTTGTGAAAGGAGGTAGGGTTGGCATTAGAGTGAACGGTGAAATTGGTCCTTGTTTTTGCACACCTCAAGGGTTTAGACAAGATGATCCACTTGTTAGATTGATCTCCACCGTGTGGGCCCAACGGCCCACCGGGCCCTTTGACCTCCGCCCTGATCGGGGACGTCTAGCCCACTATGGCTGACGGGCCCCTGTCACCTGCGCTATATAGAGAGGTGGGGGCCGGCGGCACGCACTATGAGGTTCGTCGCGAGCCGCACACCCCACCGACATACCCACCGATTAGGGTTTGCGCAGTAGTGACGGGAAGCACCGCCGCCACCGCATCGACCACACTCTGCCATCACCGCCGTCCTCCACCATGGACGGCACGACGGGTTCATCGAGTCAGGGAGAAGGTATACCACTCCCCTCCCTTATCTCTGTTTCCCCTCTCTCGAATACGGTACATATCGATTTCCTAAAGTATCTACCGTAGAGGTTCTAGACTAGATGATCCGAAAGGTATAACATTGGTATCAGAGCAACTAGGATCTAGATCTTACTCGGGTAGAAAAGCAAATCGAGAAAAGAAAAGAAGAAGAAAATTTCCCGTCGGAACCCTAATCCCGAAAAGCAAAAGGGCAAAGAAATACACACCGGGAAGGGCCTCGGCCTCACCGGAAAAGAGCGCCGCCGCAAGGCCATGCCGTTCCTCTCGATCCCGATGCGCACCAACTGGGGCATCTGGAAGAAGAACAACCCCAACTGGGGCAAAGGGCACCGCGGCCAAACTGTTCGACGGCGGCGCGCTCACCGCAAGGCGAACGCGCGACCGGCGAAGGGCTGGCAACGGCACCACCACCATCACCATCTTCTCGACGGCCTACTTCGGCGGCCACCATCTTCTCCCGAGCGGCGTTTTTGCGTCGGTAGTGAGCGGGAGAGAGAGTAAAAGAAAGGAGTGGGAAGGAGAGAAAGGGCCGCGGTGGGGCGTGCGGCCGTCGCCGGCGCCGCCGCGGTCACGCGGGGCAGAGGAGAAAAGAGAAATGGGGAGAATGCGGCTAGGGTTTCGGGGCGGGGCCGGATGCGCTGGTTTTGATCCAGTGAAAAGGACGCTGGACCGTCGGATTGAATCCGACGACCAGGATCGAAACCCTAGCCGGCGATAGGGCCGTGGGCCGTTTCGGCATCTTTTAGCAGGCCGTGGGCCGCGTAAGCGACGCACGGGCGGCAGACAGTAACCGGCCGCTCACAGGCCGTGGGTTGGCCCACAGGACAGTTTCCGAAACTTTTTTTTAGAAGCATGTTTTATCTGTTTTTTGTCCAATTTTTGGGCAAATTTCATCCAGTTTTTTCTATTCAAAATTATCTAACGAAATTTTGTTTAGAGAATAGAAAAGTAAAAGAATTGCTTCTGAAAAGCATAAAGTTCATGAATTTTTATTCATGTTTTCCGCTGCAAATAAATAAAAGTGCTCTTAAAGTATAAATAGATATAAAGCAAGAATTAATTTTAAGACCGTGTTAAAGTGATTAATAATTATGATTGTTATTTTATGACCAACGTTATTAATAACATAATCATGATTTACTGTTTTTTATATGTGTATTTGTTGCTATTTTCTGCCCAACGGTGATATAGTTTTAATTGCACAAACAGTTGTATGTTTTAATTTTGACCAACATTGGATTATTGCATGCAATTGTTGTTATGATCTCACTTCATTGTGATTTTTAGTAGGGTACTACTTGATGAGTTGCATCAAGGATGTTCCAACCCTCAGAGGTGATAACTACACTGAATGGAGAAAGAAGGTCGACTTGGCTTTTGTTTGTGCTGAGGTGGACTGGGTTGTGGACACTCCACAGCCGGTCAAACCTACAGAGCCAGTCAGAGATGCAAAAGATGATGATGATGCATGGGATAAAAAGAAGAGATTATGCTCCATTGGAGATGTCATACACCCTCGACAACAAAAAGTGGCTCACTGCCAATAACAAGTGCATGGCTTTCATAAAGAACACAATTGAGCACGCTATTGTGGGCTCAATTGCAGAGTGTGCTTCCGTAAGGGAGTTTCTTGAAAAGATAAAGAGCAGTTCACTGGTTCTTCAAAGATATATGCTACCAGCTGCTAAAGCAGCTGGTGACAGAAAAGTACACAGGAGGTGGACATGGCATAAGAGAGCATATCCTCAGGATGAGCCATGGCAGCTAAGCTTAAGCCCATGGACGATGATTTGGAGCTCAAGCCTGCACTCCTTGTTCACCTGGTTATGGCTTCACTGCCAAAAGAGTTTGACACTTTTGTTGTCAACTATAACATGTCGCCTGAAAAATGGGACATTGAAAAGACAATAGCCATGTGTGTGCAAGAAGAGGAAAGACTTAAAGCCTCACATGGTGATTCTCTGAACTATGTGAAGGATAATAAGAAAAAGAACTACAATCAAAGTAGCAACGTTTCCCCTTCAAAGCCACATGGAAAAGCTCCCATGCATTATCAGCATCAGCAGAAGTCTCTTCCAGTGGACAAAGATACATGTCTCCACTGCAAGAAGACTGGGCATTACAAGAAAGATTGCCCTGTTTGGCTAAAGTCCATAATGGCAAAGAGAGGTAACAACATTGTTTCCTTTGTAAATGAATCCTTGTATACACAGTTTTCGAAATCTACTTGGTGGATTGACTCAGGTGCAACTGTTCATGTTGCAAATTCATTACAGGGATTCCATTCGACGCGGACTACGCAAAGAGGCGAAAGATGCATTGAAGTTGCAAATGGAGTTCAAGCAGACGTTGAAGCTGTCGGCGACATCTCCTGGAGTTAGCTGATGGATTCACGATTCTGCTTAGAGATGTTTTATATGTTCCTTCATTACACAGAAACTTGATTAGTGTTTCATGTTTGGACAAAGATTGTTATGAATGTTATTTTGGACATGGCAAGTGTGCCATATGGTTTAATAATGCTTATGTGGGTGTTGCTTTACTTCACAATGAGCTTTATTTATTATCCCTACGTGAAAAAGTGTATTCTGTGTGTAATGTGAATGAGCATGTTTCCGCGTCGGATAAAGAACAAAAGAAAAGAAAGAGAACTCATGACTCATCGAAATTATGGCACTGTCGCTTGGGCCATATTTCGAGGGGGAGAATAGAAAGTCTAGTTAAAAATGAAATTCTTCCTCCATTAGAGTTCTCAGACTTAGAACAATGCATAGATTGCATTAAAGGAAAGTACGTAAAACAAATCAAAAAGGGTGCAAACCGAAGCACAGGAACACTAGAAATCATTCACACTGACATTTGTGGACCATTTCCTGTGAAAAGTGTGGATGGCTATGACTCGTTTATAACATTCACAGATGATTACTCCCGATATGGTTATATTTATCCAATCAAAGAAAAGTCTGAAGCGTTGGATAAATTTAAGATATTCAAAGCTGAAGTAGAAAATCAGCATGATAAAAGAATAAAGATAGTGAGATCTGACCGTGGGGGGAGTACTACGGTCGGCACACAACATATGGCCAAGTCCCTGGACCTTTTGCGAGGTTCTTACAGGAGACTGGCATAGTGGCCCAGTATACAATGCCGGGCGACCCTCAGCAAAATGGAGTAGCTGAAAGGCGTAACCGTACACTTATGGATATGGTGCGCAGTATGATGAGTTACTCCACCTTGCCATTGGGATTATGGATGGAGGCGCTTAAAACCGCCATTCACATTCTCAATAGAGTACCAAGCAAGTCGGTGCCCAAAACACCGTACGAGTTGTGGACAGGAAGAGTACCCTCTCTACAACACTTCAGAGTGTGGGGGAGCCCAGCTGAGGCCAAAGTATTTAATCCAAATATTGCAAAGTTAGATCCCAAAACAGTCAGTTGCCACTTCATTGGCTATCCTGATAGATCAAAAGGTTTTCGTTTCTACTGTCAGACAGATACACAAAGTTTGTAGAAACGAGACATGCAGTCTTCTTAGAGGACGAAATGATGAGGGGGAGCATGGTAGCTCGGAAAATTGATCTTGAGGAGAAGAGGTGTGTGCACCTTTTCCGATGATTCAGGAGCCATTTTTCACACTACCTGTTGTACCTGCACCGACAATTCCTGAGGTTGAGGTGCAAGCACCTGTTGTAACTCCACCCGTGACAACTATGGGTGAAGATCCGGAACCTGTCCGTCAGGAGCCGACTGAACCCGTTGTTGAGCATGAAAGGGAGGTGCAGCAGCCACTTTTAGAAAATGAGGCCCTAGAAGGTCTAAAAGAGCTAAAAGATCAGCTATTTCTTCTGATTATAAAGTTTATAACACAGAAAAACTCATATGGAAGGTGATCCCACTTCATATGAAGAAGCCATGAGAAGCCCTCACTCATCGAAGTGGGTGGAGGCAATGGAAGAGAGATGAAATCGATGAGTTCCAACGATGTTTGGGACTTAGAAGATATTCCTAAAGGAGCCAAAACAGTAGGCTGTAAATGGGTCTACAAAACTAAGTATGACTCAAAAGGGAATGTAGAAAAGTATAAAGCACGACTTGTGGCAAAAGGATTTACACAAAGAGAAGGGGTAGATTACAATGAGACATTTTCCCAGTCTCATGTAAGGATTCCTTCAGAATCATAATGGCACTAGTTGCACATTTTGATTTAGAGCTACATCAAATGGATGTAAAGACGGCATTTCTAAACGGGGATTTAAAAGAAAATGTTTACATGAAACAACCCAAGGGTTTTATCATGGAAGGCAAGGAACATATGGGATGCCGCCTGAAGAAATCCATTTATGGATTAAAGCAAGCCTCTAGACAGTGGTATCTAAAGTTTAATGAGACAATTAAAGTTTTGGATTTAAAGAAATGTTGAGGATAACTGCATTTATGCAAAGTTTAAAAATGGGAAATATATTTTCCTAATCTTGTATGTGGATGATATCTTGCTTGCTAGCAGTGATGTTAGTCTGCTACAAGAAACAAAGAAGTTCTTATCCTCAAATTTTGATATGAAAGATCTTGGTGAAGCATCATATGTTTTGGGCATAGAAATTCACCGAGATAGGAAAAATGGAGTTTTAGGACTATCGCAGAAGGCATATTTAGAAAAGGTTCTTAAAAAGTATAATATGCATAAGAGTAGTGCCACACCTGCTCCTATAGTCAAGGGCGACAGTTTTGGGAAATTCCAATGTCCCAAGAACCAGTACGAGATCGATCAAATGAAAGCAGTACCATATGCTTCGGCTGTTGGAAGCTTACAGTATGCACAAGTGTGCACTCGCCCTGACTTAGCTTTTATCACCGGGTACTCGGTAGATATCAAGAGAATCCAGGCATGGAGCACTGGAAGATGGTAAAGAAAGCATTGCGTTATGCGCAAGGCACAAAGGACCTCATGCTAACATACAGAAGATCTGATTCCCTAGAGATAAGAGGGTATTCAGACGCAGATTTTGCGGGAGACCGAGATGATAGAAAATCCACGTCAGGATACGTGTTCACTCTCGCTGGAGGGGCTATTTCGTGGAGAAGCTGCAAACAGTCAATAGTTGTATCATCCACGATGTATGCAGAATTTATAGCATGTTATGAGGCCACGGGGTAGGCGATATGGTTAAAGAAATTTATACCCGACTTGAAAGTGGTAGATTGCATTGACAAACCACTAAAGATGTACTGTGACAACCAGCCCGCAGTATTCTATGCTCACAACAACAAGTCGAGTAATGCTACCAAACCAATAGAGATAAAGTATTATGTTGTGAAAGATAAAATCCAGGATCACACTATAAGTCTCGAGCATATAAGGACAAAGAATATGCTTGCATCTGCTTACGAAAGGCTTACCACCCAATGTGTTCATGGAACACTTAGCCAGCATGGGTTTAAGGAAAAGCCTATGATTCCTGGATCATGAGAGGCCCGAAAAGGAACAAATTTTGTTTCAAAACAGAGAGATATGTTGTAGCTGTCTGATTCTATCGGCAATTGAGATGTGACGATGAAACATGCTCTATGTATCGATCCATGATGAAACGAGTAATGTAAAAAGTACATGGTTAAAAGTAAAAGTTGAGATCAAGGGGGAGAATGTTAGATTGATCTCCACCGTGTGGGCCCAACGGCCCACCGGGCCCTTTGACATGCGCCCTGATCGGGGGCGCCCGGCCCACTATGGCTGATGGGCCCCTGTCACCTGCGCTATATAGAGAGGTGGGGGCGGTGGCACGCACTACGAGGTTCGTCGCGTGCCGCACACCCCACCGACATACCCACCGATTAGGGTTTGCGCAGTAGTGACGGGAAGCACCGCCGCCACCGCATCGACCACACTCTGCCATCACCGCCGTCCTCCACCATGGACGACACGACGGGTTCATCGAGTCAGGGAGAAGGTATACCACTCCCCTCCCTCATCTCTGTTTCCCCTCTCTCGAATACGGTACAGATCGATTTCCTAAAGTATCTACCGTAGAGGTTCTAGACTAGATGATCCGAAAGGTATAACACAACTGTCGCCTCTTCTCTTTGTCCTTGTTGCTCATGCCATGGGAAAATAGTGTTTAAATCTTGCAATATGGAGATGACACAATTATTGTACTACAAGAGGACTTAGAATATGCTAGAAAACTAAAATTATTTAAAAAATGTCTGGCCTCAATTTATTTTCCACAAAACTGAAATTCTATTGCGCGAAGGCAGGCAAATAATAAATACAAAGAACACGAGGAAATTTTCACTTGTAAATCTCGGATTTGTTAATGAAATACCTTGGGATCCATAGTCCATAGATGATAAAAGACTTTGTGTTAATCATTTGAAACTTTGTGATTCCGAAATTTGATAGAAGATCCAATACATGGCAAGGAAATAGTTTAGTTATTGATGTAGCCCAACCCAAGAGCGACACATCCGTTGGACCAATGACATGGGCCCGTGCAAAGGAATGCAAGATAAGATGGCCTCGCTCCTATCCCCGCATGATCTCGATCTTTCAATGAATGGATCGGTACCTCAAGAGCACATGCCCCCGCATATGGACAGGGGTTGTCCGAAACTGTCCGAACGGACAAAGCAGGCCCTCCAACGGCGGCCCGCATATGGACAACTATCCTCGCGGACAGCCAAACTGGACCAAACTCGGCCCAAATTTGGTCCAGGTTTGGGGGAGGCGCGGACACGGCGCGTGTCCTCCCTTGTCCTCCCATGGCCCACCTGCCAGCGACCGCGGCCGCTTCGGCTTCGCGGGTCCTTCTTAAATGGGGACTGGTGGGTGGCCGGCGTCGCTTTCCACTCCAGTCCCCACTCCAGCCCCCACCCAAACCCTAGCGCCACCGCCACCGCCACCAAGCCCCAGCGCCACCGCCGGACGCGATGAAGAAGCCGGGCTGGTAGAAGGGTGGCCGGAACAACCACGAGGCCTCGAGCTCTCGTGGTCCGCGTCCCCGAGCTCCTCCGGCGGCACCCGTGGCACGCACTCCCGCCGCCGCCGCTCCCGATGCGGACGCCACCCGCGCCGCCGGGCCCGCCGCGCGCGCGTGTCTGTAACATCCCAAAAATATTATAAGTATTATTATTCCGAAAATGAGAGCCAACAAAAACTTTTGCTAAACTATATGTGTTGGTCTCATATTGTTGCTTGCGTTATTTAATTCTTGTTGCTTGTGTGTTGCTTGCTCTAAATAAAAAACATGAAGAAAAGAAGAGAAATAAAATAACAAGCAAAGCAAGAAAAATATGTGACAAGTGTCACATAAATGTCCCAAGTGAGAAACTCAAAATTGTTCAAACAAAATTCAGTGGAGTGGGTTTATTAACACTCCCATTTTTATTCTTATAACTTTCCCTCTCAAAAATTTAATTTCAAAATCTAAATTTAAAATTCTATTTTATTCTTTATCAAATTCAAATTACAAAATGTGCCATGTTGCAATTGGAATTAAATTGCAACACAGCACAACAAATCAAGTTAAATACATGTGAGACAAATGGTGAATTTAAAATACAGAAATGGAATAAAATTATGGACCAAACGTTCTGTCGAACACGTGTTGAGCACCACCGAGTTCATCCCTATTCGATTCAATCCGAAGCAATTCGATCGAATGCGGGAGCAATCCTTCGATTCCTTGGCGCCATTTGCTTGCTCTCCTCTTTGCGCACCTAGGGAGCAGAAGAAATCGACGAGAGATGCCGTGCATCGTGGACACGGCCAGGGGACAGCCGCAGAGCGTCGAGCGCCGTGCGCCATGGCCGTCGCTGTGGCAACGGTGTTGTCGACACCACAGCACCCCAGCACCGTGCCCCCCCTCTCTCCCTTGCTCCTCTGCTTCCTCTCAAATGCCGCATCAGCCAGAAGAGACCCCCCATCGCTGTCTCGCGTCATGTCCGTGCACGCCGCGCCCGCCGCTCACCGTCCAAACGTTCACGTGGCCGTCCCGTTCCTTGCTGTCGGAGAATGACTCCCGCGAAACAGGGATAGTCAAGCTCACGAAGAGAGTTCGTGTAAGGGGCTGAACACGTTGGTCAAACAACCCTCAACCTGCACGGCGACGGTGCTCGTCGAGCAAGAGGAGGGACATCACGACAGAGATGAACACCAGCCCGTACCCAGGTTCACGGCCCTCGTGTGGAGGTAATACCGCTACTCCTGCTTGTCTGTATTGCACTGCTTGTAGAGGTTACAGTACAATGAGCTTGCCGAGGGCTCTCTTTTGGCAATGGTGTACACAAGGAAGGGAAGCGGTGGTCTTCTTCTTCCTTGCGCGTAAGTGGCTATGCTGGAATGAGAATGCGATCCCTTGCTACGGTGCTGCTCGTCCTCCTTTTATAGGCGCCCCGTGCTCCCTCCCTGCGCTTGCACTATGGTAGGGCTGTCACGTGGCAGAAGGTAGAGCGCGGTGCACCGCAGCCCGGTTGTCCATGGACGCGGTCCATGGGCGTAAAGCTGACTCCTGTAGCAGAGTAACCACCGTCCATGCAGGACGGCCAGCTGGGGCCGCAGAGGAACGTGGGGGTGCCCACAGTGACGTTGGCCGTGGAGTGTAGCGCCGGCCGGTCCCCTTATCACCAAAGAGGAAACCCTTGTAGTCCGGTGCGGATGGCACAGCTTTGTTGACCCCTTTAATCACCAAAATGGCAACTGCGGCGTCGTCGTCACCGCGCGCAGGGGCGCGCGTCACTCTGCGGCCGCTGCAGAGCCCATGTGCGCTCTGCAGAGGTTGCTTTGCAGCGAAGCGATCTCCACGAGGGCTTGGATGCCCTGTAGAGAATTCGGCGTTGACCTCTCTCCAGGGGATTTCCTTGAAGAGGGGGCAGCAGTGGAGAGGGCCTCCGCAGGCCTCTGCTGCCTCAAAAGCCCTCGCGAGTCTCTCCAAGCCGTAGGCTTGGTCCTTAGCGAAAATTCGCCATCAAGTGTCGAGGGCCGTAGAGGACAGGCCCAGCACACCCTGGATTTCACTGGGCCGACAGTAGCCCCCGGGCCCATGATGGGCACGATGTAGTCCAATGGACGCAGGCGAATCGTCATGGGCCCAAAGTGTCCGGCCGGCCTGAGACACGTGTAGGGCAGTTACGCCGCGACGACACGTTTCCTCGGAGATGATGGCGTAGTGGGGGGACCCACCACGTCTCGGTAACTGCTCTGAGGGGAATAAAGCCTGCAGCGCCGGTTCAGGCAGCAGTTACTGCATCATTTGCGCGCCCGTCTCCTCGCTCTTGACTTCTGCGCTCCTGTGTCTCCGGCGCTCCTCCCCTTCGCAATCCCGCGCAATGGCGCCCAAGAAAGCCTCCGCGGCCTCGAAAGGCAAGGCCGTGGCGCAGGGCGCGAACCTGCCGCGCGCAGCAGGTCGGAGACTTCGAGCCGGCTCTGACCGGCTTCCGCTTCAAGAAGAAGCGCAGCTGGAGAAGGTGCGTCACATGGCAGCTTCAGCGACCAACGAGCACGGCGCTACGGTGCTTAAGACGGCGGACAACTCCTTCGGCGGCTTCTACCCCATCTTCATGCACGCCCTATTCGCCGGGCTCGTGCCTCCTTTCTCCGACTTCTTCCTGGCGGTTCTGGAGCGCTACCAGATCCAGGTTCTTCATCTCCATCCTAACTCCATCCTTGTCCTCGCCATCTTCGCCTACCTCTGCGAGGCATACATCGGCATTCCACCCTCGGTGGACCTCTTCCGCAGCTTCTATGCGCTCCGGTTCACGGCGAACAAGGAGCGGTCAGGGTGCGTGTCCTTCCGCATCACCGAGGCATGAAGGGCACGTACATCCCCATCGCGCGGAACGGCGAGAACATTGTGACCAATGTGACGAAGAAGGTGGAGGACTTCCGCAAGCGCTGGTTCCTCATGAAGTTCGGAGCCGGAGCGCCTTCTTCGACCTGCCCGAAGCGCCTCCGACGAAGAGGGCGAGCTGGTCTTCTAAGGCGCTCAAGGGAGCCGCGCTCGGCCCCGTGGTGAGGCGCTTGAAGGACCTCCGCGAGGCAGGCCTCACCGGGCAGATGGTGGCCAAGGACTTCGTGAGGCGCCGCATTGCTCCGCTCCAGAGGCACGCGGACGCGATGTGGCTGTATTCCAACCAGAGGGACAAAATGCGCCTGAGCGCAACCCTCTTCACGCAGCAGGAGGTGCGCACCATCATGGAGACTCTCTTCACGGCTCCAGATATCCCCAAGCCCAGCGATAAGGCGGTCCCGCTCCACAGGATCGATCTCGGGCGTCGCGTCTCGCTCGTGCAGACGATGCCGAAGTTCGACCAGTGGGGCCTGGTGCCCAAGGGGCATGTGGGGCCTCGCGAGGATCCTGAGTCTGCGGCGCAGGGGGCGCCAGCTGAGGGCGACGAGGAGACGACGGAACGCCTGTGGAATCCGACGCAGGCGCAACCGGCGCCTCGGGAGGCTCTGCCTCTTCAGCGGAGAACTCGAGCACCTCGAAGAGCGCGGCGCCTGAAGTTGAGACCCACGAGGCCTCCTCAGGCAGGCCGCTGCCTCGCAGCGTGCTGAGGGGCAAGAGGAGAGCGACGACGACGGAGCTTCATCAGGCCACTGCGAGCCCCGCTCCAAGGCCATTCATGACAGAGCCGCCGGGAGCCCAGCGGGCATTTCTCTCAAGAGGAAAGCCGAGGCTGCTCTCGAGGGGTCCGGCGCCGGGGCCGCGCCACCGAGGCCGTGGCGGTCGTCAAACACGGTGTGGGTCGATTCCCGCGCCAAGCATCTGGGTAAGAACCGACTCCCTTTTCTGTTTGAGCTTATTCTTGCGTAGGTTCCTCGAGGAGTTTTTGAGCTTTTGCCTCTCCAGGGCCCCGAGGTGCCAAAACGGCGGAGACTCGGAGGCTTGGAGAGATCCCCAGCGCTGCAGCGGCGTCTGCAGCGTGTACAGTCGACGAGGTGCCTCCCGAGGGCACTGCTTCTTCTCCTGAGGCTGCGGCACCGCCTCCTGAGGCAGAGGAGGCACGAGGAGAAGGAGGGGAGGCAGAGGTGCGACGCCTCCGCCTATGCGGCCTGACGTCTCCCCTATGCGGCAGGAGGGGACGCCGGAGGTGGATGCGGCGAGGTTCACGCCGCCGGCGAAGAGCGTGCGGCGGAGACAGGGGCGTCCGCGGGACGCCGCTGACGTCGAAATGGAGGAGGCCGCCGCGTCATCGCCCCCACCGAGCACGAAACTTGGAGAGGCCACAGCGGACTCTGAGGCCGCTGGGGAGGCGGCCTCAGCTGAGAAGGCCAACCCTGTCCCTGGAGAGGAGAGCTCCCCAGGGGCAGAAGAATGGTGGGGTTGATGGAGAGGGCCACGAGCCCCCAGAAGGCCTCCAGCGCGGGAGGCGAGGGGGTTCTCATCAGAGCCCCAGAAGGCCCCTTGTGGACGAAGAGGGGGCTCGCACCAGAGCCCCCAGGCGCGCTCGAGGCCACTCGAGCCCAAGGCGGACGCTCCGGAATCCTCGGCAGGCGCCGGCGTTTCCAGGCCTCCGGCGAGCCATGGGCCTTAGTTCTGCGGGGGCGGCGCCCCGTTGCAGCTCGCCGTGGGGCTGTCCTCCGCTCGGCGAGGGAAATTCTCGACGGGCTTGAGGCCCAGCTTGCTGAGGAGGATCGCTCCAGGGCGGAGGAGGACGCCGAGCTTGCGCGGGGCTGGGCTTGTCTTCATGAGACCGTGGAGAACTGCCGCCGGAAGAACGAAGCTGCCCAGGCGCAACGCGAGGCAGCGCTGCGCTCGCTGAGGAGATCCGCATCAGCGTGGTCCGCGAGGTCGAGGAGACCCTTGCGGACCTGGGTGCTAGGCGCGAGGCTCTCGAGGCAGAGACCGAGGCCAAACACCAGGAGCTGGCGGCGCGCGAAGCGGCGGTCTCCGCCAAGCACAAAGAGCTTCTAGATCGCGAGGCGGGGATCGTTGCCGAGTCGGAGATGTGCGCAGAGTTTGGAGAAATTCCGTGAGAGCTTGAGCATTCGCGAAGACTTGATCGTGCAGCGCGGAGTTGAGCTCGACGCCCGCGAGACCGAGGCGCGCAAACGCGAGGAACAGGTTGAGCAGATCGAGAAGGATCAATCCGCGCAGCGGGAGCACCTGGAAGCCCGCGAGAACAAGGTCACCAAGACGAGGAGTTCTACCAGAAGCGCCTTGTGCAGACCAACGAGAACCTTCGCAAAAAGGAGGAGAAGATGGCGGAGGAGTCTGCGACGAAGGAGAAGCTCTTTCGCGACAGCTGCAGGAAAGACTTCGCGGAGAAGGCCAAGAAGCAAGAGGATCGCTTCACGAAGAGACGCAACGAGCTTGAGGCTCGCGTCAAGGACCTTGAGGCCCAGAAGAAGCGATTCGACTCTCGCCTCCAGGCTGCCGCGGAGGCTCGGGCGCGCGCGGAGCAGAACTTTGCCTCTTTGATGGCTGACATGAAGGAGTTGACCGCTCAGGTGGGCCCTGTCGTGGAGCGCGCTGAAGAGGCTGAGCATCGCGTGCAGGCGGCACAGGTCTTGACGCAGCAGCGGGAGCGCATGTTCCAATCCTTGGTGACCCGGGGGAACACTCTCGCGGGGCAGCTAGGAGTGGATGCCCCTGTTGTTCCCGTCATGGGAACGCTGACGCCGCCACATACCTCGCCTACTTCGATCAGCTCTTCACTGTGCTCGAGGGCCCTGTGGCGGAACTTGGCGACGTTGTTGATGAGGAGTGCCGCAAGCTCTTGACCGTGGCGATCGATCGCGTCTTCGCCAACCTCCAGCGCCTTCACCCCGGCTTCGACTACGAGTCAGTGACCGAGCCCATCGAGGGGACCAGCCTGGGAGCTCTCCAACTTGGTTCGAGAAGAAGTCAACGATTACGTCGACCGCTTCAAGAGGGTTGAGGCGGAGCAGGCCGCTGAGGAGGATGAAGGCGCCGAAGAAGAAGGCTGAAGAGGACGGCGATGGTGAACCCTCTGCCTAGGCCACTCCTGCAACAAGATGCGCTTGACGCGCAATTATCTTTGTTTTAAGACTTGTTTTAATTCCTGGCTTGTAAGATACTTTGATCGTATGCAAACATGTGTGTGTGCCCCTCGATGGGCCTTTTATCCCTGTTCCATGTCTTTCTTCGCTCTACGTCGTCAGGACCCATCTCTTTGCGCTATGACACCGCCGCTGCGGTATGCCGGAGCGTGACTCGGCAAGGCCGGGGGGTGTTTAAGGCTTGGAGAGGTAAGGGCTCTCGAGTCGCGGTGCTCGAGGGCCCCCTTTGACGCACAAGCAGTCCATGGAGTGTGAGAGAGAAAAAACCGCTCGAGGGACGACAGGTGCTCGTGAGAGGGAGAAAAACTCCTGAGGGGCGCGAGCGCTAGACTTAGCTTGGCGAGACTTTGGCCTCGTAGAGGGCGTTGGCTTCCCTGATGGTGCGCTCCCTCTAGGGGTCGGAGCGTGACTTCTCGACCTTGGGGAGGACTCTTGTTCCCTGTATTGGTTAGAGAGGCAAACCCAAAGCAGGCACATGGTAGTAAACACTCATGCGCGCTTATAGGCTTCCTCATGGTATCTCGCGAGGAGAGTAAGTACCAAGGTCCTTTGGTGAGGTGGCGTGTTTTGGGAGCAAGCCCATGGGCCAGAGCTCTTTGGGGGTAACAGGCGTGAGAGCGTGCTCACGTGTTAGAGCTCGGATCCTTTGGATTTTGCGGTGCTGTTGGGGTGCTCTTGAGGCACAGTCACCGTACTCAGCCCCCGCTCGCGAGGTGCGCATGGGGAAGAATATGAGCGCGAAATGAACTAAGATGATGAAAAGTAAAAACTCACCACCAAAATATTACATAGCGGCGCCTCAGCGCAATGTTTCATTGAGAAACGAATTGGTTCATTACACTTGGTGTTACCAAGATAAAGTTTTCCATGTCGAGGCATGGGGACCACATTCAGTGGCTGAGACTCTTCACGGCCTGCGGCGGCACGTAATCAGGAGAGCTCAGAGGGGCTGGCCCTCGGGAGGAGAAGCTTTTGTGAAGCTTGGAGGTGAAGTTGTGTGCTTCCCTCTAGAGACAAAAAATGTCTGGCGTGACTATGATCACGGGTAGAACTTGCGTAGATGCGCGATGTTCCATGGATTCTTGACCGGATGCCGTCCTCCGTTTCGAGGCGTACCGCGCCAGGCCTGGCGATGTGTGAGACCCTGTAGGGGCCTTCCCACATTGGCGAGAGCTTGTGGAGACCTTCCCTGGAGAGGATTCTCCTGAGGACGAGGTCGCCTGTCTCGAGAGTGCGCGGACGTATGTGGCGGCTGTGGTAGCGTCGCAGGTCTTGCTGGTACTTGGCTGCCCTGAGGGCGGCACGGCGGCGCAACCCGTCAAGGAGCAGCAGGTCGTCGCTGTGGAGGTCTGCTTGATCGTCCTCGTTGAAGGCAAGGACCCGTGCGGATCCATGCTTGATCTCTGTGGGGAGGACTGCTTCAGCTCCATACACGAGGGCAAATGGCGTCTCACCAGTGGGCTTCGTGGGGTTCGTGCGGATGGACCAGAGCACGGACGGGAGTTCGTCTATCCAGCCCTTGCCGTAGCCCTTCAGGCGATTGAAGCTTCTTGTCTTGAGGCCCTTGAGGACCTCAGCATTTGCTCGCTCGGCTTGGCCGTTGCTCTGTGGGTGAGCCACCGAGGCGAAGCAGAGCTTGGTGCCGAGGCTCTCGCAGTAGGCCCTGAAGATGCCGCTGGTGAATTGTGAGCCATTGTCGGTGATGATGCGATTAGGCACACCAAAGCGGCAGACCAGGCCTCTGATGAATTTTACTGCTGCCCTGGCCGGTATGCTGCGCACTGCTTCAACCTCTGCCCACTTGGTGAACTTGTCGACTGCCACGAAGAGGAAGCGGTAGCCCCCTTGTGATCTCGGGAAGGGTCCCAAGATGTCTAGCCCCAGACCGCGAAAGGCCACGAGAGCGGGATGGTTTGGAGTCCCAGTGCAGGCTGATGGACTTGCTTGGCGTGGAATTGGCACGCATCGCAAGACTGGACGATGGTGGTGGCATCTTGAAGCACTTGGGGCCAGTAGAAACCGCTCCTGAAGACCTTGCCTGCCAGGGTGCGTGCAGAGGAATGGTGGCCACACTCTCCACTGTGAATGTCTCTGATCAGCATGCGGCCTTCCTCGGGGGGACGCACTTGAGTGCAATTCCATTTGGGCGCTTGCGGTACAGGTCTCCCTCGAGGATGTAGTATGACTTGGCTTGTCGAGCCACTCGTTCCGCCTCCGCGTCTTCTTCAGGAGGACTCCCTTCAGCAGGTAGTCTTTGAGTTCGTCAACCCAGCCTGTCTCTTGATGCACCATAGCCAGCAGCAGACGCTCCCCTGAGGATGGACCGCAGTTGGGTGCCCCACCTAGGAGGTGGTGGGAGTACTTCGTCTGTGCTTGTGGCTGCTGCTTCTTGTGGCTGCTTTATGGACGCCTTGGAGAGTCTCTCTTCAAAGACGCCGGCCGGCTGGGCCTGCCTTCGTGATGCTCGCTTGGCGATGTCATCTGCCTCTGGTTCTCCTTTCGCGGGATGTGCATGAGCTCCATGCCCCTGAAGTGCTTCTCGAGCTTGCGGACCTCTTCAAGGTAGGCGGCCATGTGGTCGTCTTTAGGCGTGTAGCTCTTGTTGGAGAAGTTAACCAGGAGCTGGGAATCACCCTTTATGAGTAAGTGCTTGACGCCAAGGGCGATTGCGGCTCTGAGCCCGGCGAGGAGGCCCTCGTACTCGGCGATGTTGTTGGAGATCTTGTCTATTGTGAAGCACAGCTGGATGGCGTAGTAGAGCTTGTCACCTTTTGGTGAGGTTAAGACAACGCCAGCCCCACCATTGCGGCAGGCGAAAGCTCCATCGAAGTGCATGGTCCAGTGGCTTGGCATTGTATCTCCCGATGACGCGGTTTCTTCTTCGCGAGGCTCTTCAGGAGTTGGGTCTGTCCACTCGGCGACGAAATCCGCCAGCGCTCTCCCTTTTATGACTCTTGTGGTGTCGAAGCGCAAGTTGAATGGTGCAGCTCAATGTTCCATCCTGCGACGCGGTCAGTAGCGTTGGGGTTGCGCAGGATCTGCTCCAGGGGGAAGGACGTGACCACCGTGATGGGGTGGCCCTGGAAGTAGTGGCGCAGCTTCCTGGAGGCGATGAGTAGCGCGAGGAGGAGCTTCTGCTGCACTGGGTACCGCTCGCGAGCATCTCGCAGTACAGTACTGACGAAGTAGACTGGATGCTCGACGAGGGTCGTTGATGGTGCGGCAGCGTCGGCTCCCTCGAGAGGCTCCTCAGGACCTTTGGCGAGGTTTGCCTGTGGAGGAGCCTCGGCAGGGGTGCTTGTGGACTCGACTTGAGGCTGTGGGGGGCTGGCACTGGGTCTGGAGAGACTGTTCCCTCGTCGGGAGGTTCTGGACTTGGTGTGGCAGTGCTTTTCTTGGGAGAACTGGCTCTTCTCTTTCCACCACCAGGACGGCGCTTGCAGTTTGTGGAGTGGCTGCTAGGTACAGCTTCAGATGCTCGCCTGCCCTGGGGGCTACCATGACTGGTGAGCTAGCCAAGTATTTCTTCAAGTCCTCAAATGCTTTGTCGGCCTCTGGAGTCCACTTGAAGGTGCCGGATTTCTTCATGATCTTGAAAAATGGCAAGGCTCTCTCGCCGAACTTGGAGATGAAGCGGCCTAAGCTGGCCATGCATCCTGCTAGGCGCTGCATGTCCTTGAGGCGGCGAGGTGGCTGCATGTCTTCTATAGCCTTGATCTTGTCAGGGTTTGCTTCTATGCCGCGGTGGGACACGAGGAACCCGAGGAGCTTGCCTGAAGGCACCCCGAAGACGCACTTGGCGGGGTTTAACTTGATGTTCACCTTGCGCAGGCTGGCGAAGGTTTCCTCGAGATCCTTCAAGAGAGTGTCTCCCTCGCGAGACTTGACCACGATGTCGTCGACATAAGCTTCTGCATTTCTTCCCATCTGAGCCCCCAAGGCGATCCTCATGAGCCTCTGGAAGGTGGCGCCGGCATTTTTCAGGCCAAAGGGCATGCAAGTGTAGCAATACACACCACAAGGGGTGAGAAATGCTGTTTTCTCCTCGTCTTCCTTGGCCATTTTGATCTGGTGGTAGCCTGAGAAGGCATCCAGGAAACAGAGGAGATCACAGCCGGCGGTGGAGTCCACAATCTGGTCTATCCTTGGCATGGGGTATGGATCCTTGGGGCAGGCCTTGTTTACGTCTGTGTAGTCGATGCAGAGCCGGCCTCCTCCATTGGGTTTTGGGACAACCACACCGTTGGAGAGCCAAGTGGGGTGGGCAACTTCTCGAATGATGTCTGCTGCTTTCAGCTTCTCTACTTCTTTGATGATGAACGCTTGCTTCTCGGGGGCTTGTTTCCGCGCTTTTGCTTTACAGGGCGTGCGTCTGGACACACGGCTAAGTGGTGCTCGATCACCTCCCTTGGTACACCGGACATTTCTGACGGAGTCCATGCGAACATGTCAGAATTTGCCCGAAGGAAGGCGACGAGCGCGCTTTCCTATTTGGGAGGCAAGCCAGCGCCTATGGTGACGCTAGCCCCCGAGCCCTCAGCCCCCGAGCCGCTGGTGCTCAGCGACACCTTCTTTGTAGATGCTTGCTCTTGAGTGAACAGTGTTTCTTCTTCTTGGGCCTCTCGAGAGGCTCCATGTCCTCGTCAGCGGGGAATGCCATGGCAGCGGCCTTGTAGGCGATCTCGACAGCGCGCGTGGCGTCCTGTACGTGACCACGTATGGTGATGGTGCCACCGCTGCCAGGGATCTTGACCATGTTGTAGGCGTGGTGCGTGACGGCCATGAACTTCGCGAGGGCGGGGTAGCCGAGGATGGCGTTGTAGGGCAGGCCAATGTGCGCGACGTCGAAGTCAATTAGCTCGGTGCGGTAGTTCTCCTGCGTGCCAAAAGTGACCGCGAGCCTCACTTGCCCCAGAGGCGAGATTGAGCCGCTGGTGACCCCGGTGAAGGGCCTGGAGGGCATGAGCCACTCGTAGGGCACTTGAAGCGTCTCGAAGGTCTCGACAGAGATGACGTTTAGGCCTGCACCCCCATCAATGAGCGTCTTGCCGACGGCGATGTTGTTGATGGTGGGGGTGCACACCAACGGGAGGGTGCCCACAGTCTTGTAGACTTGGGGTGATCTTTGGCGTCGAAGGCGATGGTGTACTGGGACCACTTGAGGGGGCGGGACGTCTCGACCCCGGGAAGCGCTGCGTTGAGCTCGCGAGCGAACTGCTTGAACTGGTTGTTCGACTTGGGCGCCTGGGATCCGCCGAGGATGCATGCCATGGCACCCTTGGGGGCCTGGTAGCCTCCAGGCTCTTCGTCGGGAAGATTGTTGTTTTTCTCGGCGGCATTCGCCTGAGTTCCCTGGGCCTCTGGAAGTTGCCCTTGCGTCCACCTTTGCGGTAACCACGGCCTCTGCCGCGGCCACCGCTGCCTTCTTCTTGCTCACGCTTCTTGCTCAGCTGCTTGAGGTCATAGCAGTTCTCCGTCGCATGGCCGCGCCTGTTGTGGTAGATGCAGAACGGGCGGTTGTCCACCTTTTTCTCGCCAGCCTCTGGGAGTCCTCGCGAACATGCTTGGCGTCGGGTTCAGCTGCCAGGACTGCGGTAGGCTTGCGCTTTATCTCGTCACGCCTCTTCTGGGTCTTGGATCCCTCGACAGGGTCGTCTGTCGAGCCCACCTTGACGAAGAGGAGCCCTTCTCTGCCTTGGCGCATTGTCTGCGATGTCGAAGAGCTTCACCACGGAGGAGAGGGTATCATGGATGCCGAGCTTCTCGAGCATCCTGTGGTTGGTGACGCCCTCTCTGAAGGCCGCAATGACGTGCGAGTCCGGGATGTTCGGGATCTTGTTGCGGACTTGGCTGAAGCGCTGGATGTACCTGCGGAGGGTCTCGCCAGGCTTCTGGCGCACAGCTCGCAGGTCGTTGTAGGTGAGGGCGCGCTCGTACGTGCCCTTGAAGTTCGCAACGAACTGCTGGCAGAGCTCCTCCCACGAGTCAATGGAATCCTCGGGAAGGTTCAGGAGCCACGACAAGGCGGAATCCTTGAGAGCGTGGGAGAACCAGTTGGCCATGACCTTGTCGTCTCCCCCCGCAGCTTGGATGGAGGTGGTGTAGAGCTGCAAGAACTCGATGGGGTTGTTCGTGCCGTCGTAGCCCTTGGGTAGGTCAGGCCTGAACTTCTGTGGCCAGACGACGCGACGCAGGTTGCGGGTGAAGGCCGCGCAACCTGTGGCGTACGAGGCGATGCCACCCTGAAGAGCACGGCGGTTCTGTCGCCCTGCTTGGCCGATTTCCTCGACGATGCGCTTCTGGAGGTCCTTCTGGCGCTCCATTTCCACCCGCGCGTCTGGGGGTGTCCGCTGCACGATTTGACAATCGCGCGGCGAAGACGCGTGGGATGCGGCCTTGTGCGCCGCAGCTGGAGGGGACCTGGCGGAGGCGGCGGCGGAGGCGGCGGCGGAGGTGCGCCATGCGCGGTGGTTCCAGCGCGTCCGGAGTTGTGGTGCACCAGAGAGCGCGACGCCGCAGGAGCAGCGCGCGGTGCCGCCGCAATGTCGACGAGGTGCTGGAGGCGGCCGAGCCAGTTGTCGTGCGCCTCAGCTGTGGGGCGGTAGCGGAAGAGTTCCGCGGCCATGAGCAGCGCGGTGTTTGGGCTGGGCGCTGGACGCCCAAGAGTGGAGGCGCTGTGGCGCTGGGACGGATGCGAGGACTCAGCGTCCTCGCCGTGCCCGTGGTCGACGTCGTCGTCGAAGCGGTCGTCGTGGTGGCCGTCGTCGTCCTCGGGGTGCTCCACCGCGGTTCAGCGGTGTTGCGCCCCGTGGCACGGCTGGCGCGGGGACGGCCGCGAGGGTTGGTGGTGTTGGCAGCGGGCTCGGTGGTTGCCCTGCCTGATGCCCGCCGGGTGGCGCGAGCTGCGCGAGTGTCCGCCATGGTGCAGAGGTCGATGAAGGTTGAAGACGCGCCTCAGCCCCCTACCTGGCGCGCCAATTGTCGGAGAATGACTCCCACGAAACAGGGATAGTCAAGCTCACGAAGAGAGTTCGTGTAAGGGGCTGAACACGTTGGTCAAACAACCCTCAACCTGCACGGCGACGGTGCTCGTCGAGCAAGTGGAGGGACATCACGACAGAGATGAACACCAGCCCGTACCCAGGTTCACGGCCCTCGTGTGGAGGTAATACCGCTACTCCTGCTTGTCTGTATTGCACTGCTTGTAGAGGTTACAGTACAATGAGCTTGCCGAGGGCTCTCTTTTGGCAATGGTGTACACAAGGAAGGGAAGCTGGTCTTCTTCTTCCTTGCGCGTAAGTGGCTATGCTGGAATGAGAATGCGATCCCTTGCTACGGTGCTGCTCGTCCTCCTTTTATAGGCGCCCCGTGCTCCCTCCCTGCGCTTGCACTATGGTAGGGCTGTCACGTGGCGCAGAAGGTAGAGCGCGGTGCACCGCAGCCCGGTTGTCCATGGACGCGGTCCATGGGCGTAAAGCTGACTCCTGTAGCAGAGTAACCACCGTCCATGCAGGACGGCCAGCTGGGGCCGCAGAGGAACGTGGGGGTGCCCACGGTGACGTTGGCCGTGGAGTGTAGCGCCGGCCGGTCCCCTTATCACCAAAGAGGAAACCCTTGTAGTCCGGTGCGGATGGCACAGCTTTGTTGACCCCTTTAATCACCAAAATGGCAACTGCGGCGTCGTCGTCACCGCGCGCAGGGCGCGCGTCACTCTGCGGCCGCTGCAGAGCCCATGTGCGCTCTGCAGAGGTTGCTTTGCAGCGAAGCGATCTCCACGAGGGCTTGGATGCCCTGTAGAGAATTCGGCGTTGACCCTCTCCAGGGGAGATTTCCTTGAAGAGGGGGCAGCAGTGGAGAGGGCCTCCGCAGGCCTCTGCTGCCTCAAAAGCCCTCGCGAGGCAATCGCCTCGCGAGGCTCTCCAAGCCGTAGGCTTGGTCCTTAGCGAAAATTCGCCACAAGTGTCGAGGGCCGTAGAGGACAGGCCCAGCACACCCTGGATTTCACTGGGCCCACACTTGCGCACCACAGCACGTCGCCACGCACCCGAGCTAGTCCTCAGCACTCGATCACCGTAACCGCCCCTACGGCGAGCCCTGTCCACCCCTCTGCACCTCCTGCACCGCGTCCATGGCGAGCCGTAGCGCGGCCGAATAAATACCCACCCCGCACCATCCACTGCCCACACTCCACCCCGGCCTCTCCCACTCACTCCACCATCTCTGTGCACCGCTAGGAGAGCGGGCACGCAGTAGCAGCGAAGCCTGCCGTGGTTGCGCACGGTTGAGTTCGCCGCACCCGAGGTAGGCGACGACACGGCCAGGCCGTGCTGCTCACTCCCTTGCCTTTTCCCTGGCCTTCCCCTCGCGGCTCCATTATCACCGCACTCACCCCTGACGTTTTCCTCTCTGTATCATGGCCCAGGAGCGACCCAGGAAGCTCGCCGGAGCCAGTACACGGCCGCGGAGGAGGAGACGGTCGCCGCCGGAGCTAGGAACCTT
>CAMZMU010000066.1:30088580-30228946 GCA_947311845.1 Poa pratensis | reverse complement strand
GTTAAGTTTGGACCTCGAGTTTATTGCTGATGCTGTTAATTTCTGAAGTGTGAATATACAGTTTGGCAGTGCTTTCTGATGCTAATGCTGTTGGCATGTTGGATTGTTGCAGCATGGCGCCTACGAATGTCTTCTGAACAACGTGGAGGCTTGCGCCATCGATGCCTGGCCGGATTTGGTAATTATTTCACACTCATCGTAATCTCTACTCACAGCTTCACCACCCAATACTTTTGCAACTGTAGAAGGTTCTCAGTGAAATACTACTCTGGAGTCTGGACTAGTATGATAGTACAAATACAATAATCAAAAAAAGAACTTTCTTATCAACTAGCAGTGTAGAATAGTTAATAACATCACCTTCCTATCCTGTCGTGCGAGTTGGCAAAAGATTATTACAGGGGGACTCTTTGATGTGATAGCAAAAAGTTTGTTTGTGGCAGAATGTGCATTTCGGTTTCATCAACTGCGTGGAGGAACCTGGTGGTGAAGAACAAGCAGGAGGAGTGGGAGTCCTGCTTCCAGAAACAGGGGCTTGACCCCAAGCCTGTCATGGAGTGCTACAACAGTGAGCATGGTCAGAAGGTCCGTTCATACGACGCTAGTTTGTATATCACTCACATACATTTTATTCCTAGATTGCTAACCACAGCGTTCGCGTTTTGCTTGCTCCATCTAGCTTTCGCTCGAGTATGGGAAACAGACTGATGCGTTGTGCCTCCGCACAAGTACGTCCCGTGGGTCGTGGTTGATGGCCAGCCGCTCTACGACGTAAGCAGCAGCAACTCTTCTCAAGTTTTTAGATCCTGCTATAATGGATGGTTTCTCACTAACAGTTTGCTCAGCCCCATCTCTGAATTTCAGCATGTTATGCGTACGCCCTGAATTACGATGAGCTTGTTTGTTTCAGGATTACGAGAACTTCGAAGCTTACGTCTGCAAGGCGTACACGGGCCATCCTCCCAAGGCTTGCCAGGAGCTGAGCCGCCAGTATCCGATCGTGCAACAGGTGGTGAAGGCGAGCAACGGCGTCAGCTACATCTCCGGCGATTTCGAGCTTGATGACAGCATCGACAGCAAGATTAAGATGGTCCGGGGGGCTGATACCAATTGATAAATTAAAATTCCTGTTGGCGCTCATATAGCGCTTATACGTGAACATTGGACAGTTTCATCTTTCTGTAAAAGTTAATTTATATGGAGATGTAGATCAATCGATAATAAAGTGAGTTTATTGACTAGTCGGACCTGGAATCAATAGCCCATTTGGCTGTGCACACCATGCTTTGCCACAGTGCAGCTGGTTTTTTGTTTTACGGCAGCACATGATGAGCCCTTGATTAGTTACGGCAGAACAACGTAGCAGGTGAAATGGTCTTTGCTTTTTACAAATGCTTGAGATGAAAGGAATTCTTCGTACATGGAATGACTGGACCATGAGAGTTGTGAAAGGAGGTAGGGTTGGCATTAGAGTGAACGGTGAAATTGGTCCTTGTTTTTGCACACCTCAAGGGTTTAGACAAGATGATCCACTTGTTAGATTGATCTCCACCGTGTGGGCCCAACGGCCCACCGGGCCCTTTGACCTCCGCCCTGATCGGGGACGTCTAGCCCACTATGGCTGACGGGCCCCTGTCACCTGCGCTATATAGAGAGGTGGGGGCCGGCGGCACGCACTATGAGGTTCGTCGCGAGCCGCACACCCCACCGACATACCCACCGATTAGGGTTTGCGCAGTAGTGACGGGAAGCACCGCCGCCACCGCATCGACCACACTCTGCCATCACCGCCGTCCTCCACCATGGACGGCACGACGGGTTCATCGAGTCAGGGAGAAGGTATACCACTCCCCTCCCTTATCTCTGTTTCCCCTCTCTCGAATACGGTACATATCGATTTCCTAAAGTATCTACCGTAGAGGTTCTAGACTAGATGATCCGAAAGGTATAACATTGGTATCAGAGCAACTAGGATCTAGATCTTACTCGGGTAGAAAAGCAAATCGAGAAAAGAAAAGAAGAAGAAAATTTCCCGTCGGAACCCTAATCCCGAAAAGCAAAAGGGCAAAGAAATACACACCGGGAAGGGCCTCGGCCTCACCGGAAAAGAGCGCCGCCGCAAGGCCATGCCGTTCCTCTCGATCCCGATGCGCACCAACTGGGGCATCTGGAAGAAGAACAACCCCAACTGGGGCAAAGGGCACCGCGGCCAAACTGTTCGACGGCGGCGCGCTCACCGCAAGGCGAACGCGCGACCGGCGAAGGGCTGGCAACGGCACCACCACCATCACCATCTTCTCGACGGCCTACTTCGGCGGCCACCATCTTCTCCCGAGCGGCGTTTTTTGCGTCGGTAGTGAGCGCGGAGAGAGAGTAAAAGAAAGGAGTGGGAAGGAGAAAGGGCCGCGGTGGGGCGTGCGGCCGTCGCCGGCGCCGCCGCGGTCACGCGGGGCAGAGGAGAAAAGAGAAATGGGGAGAATGCGGCTAGGGTTTCGGGGCGGGGCGGATGCGCTGGTTTTGATCCAGTGAAAAGGACGCTGGACCGTCGGATTGAATCCGACGACCAGGATCGAAACCCTAGCCGGCGATAGGGCCGTGGGCCGTTTCGGCATCTTTTAGCAGGCCGTGGGCCGCGTAAGCGACGCACGGGCGGCAGACAGTAACCGGCCGCTCACAGGCCGTGGGTTGGCCCACAGGACAGTTTCCGAAACTTTTTTTTAGAAGCATGTTTTATCTGTTTTTTGTCCAATTTTTGGGCAAATTTCATCCAGTTTTTTCTATTCAAAATTATCTAACGAAATTTGTTTAGAGAATAGAAAAGTAAAAGAATTGCTTCTGAAAAGCATAAAGTTCATGAATTTTTATTCATGTTTTCCGCTGCAAATAAATAAAAGTGCTCTTAAAGTATAAATAGATATAAAGCAAGAATTAATTTTAAGACCGTGTTAAAGTGATTAATAATTATGATTGTTATTTTATGACCAACGTTATTAATAACATAATCATGATTTACTGTTTTTTATATGTGTATTTGTTGCTATTTTCTGCCCAACGGTGATATAGTTTTAATTGCACAAAAGTTGTATGTTTTAATTTTGACCAACATTGGATTATTGCATGCAATTGTTGTTATGATCTCACTTCATTGTGATTTTTAGTAGGGTACTACTTGATGAGTTGCATCAAGGATGTTCCAACCCTGAGAGGTGATAACTACACTGAATGGAGAAAGAAGGTCGACTTGGCTTTTGTTTGTGCTGAGTGGACTGGTTGTGGACCACTCCACAGCCGGTCAAACCTACAGAGCCAGTCAGAGATGCAAAAGTTGATGATGATGCATGGGATAAAAAGAAAAGAGATTATGCTCCATTGGAGTGTCATACACCCTCGACAACAAAAAGTGGCTCACTGCCAATAACAAGTGCATGGCTTTCATAAAGAACACAATTGAGCACGCTATTGTGGGCTCAATTGCAGAGTGTGCTTCCGTAAGGGAGTTCTTGAAAAGATAAAGAGCAAGTTCACTGGTTCTTCAAAGATATATGCTATCCAGCTGCTAAAGCAGCTGGTGACAGAAAAGTACACAGGAGGTGGACATGGCATAAGGGAGCATATCCTCAGGATGAGCCACATGGCAGCTAAGCTTAAGCCCATGGACGATGATTTGGAGCTCAAGCCTGCACTCCTTGTTCACCTGGTTATGGCTTCACTTCCAAAAGAGTTTGACACTTTTGTTGTCAACTATAACATGTCGCCTGAAAAATGGGACATTGAAAAGACAATAGCCATGTGTGTGCAAGAAGAGGAAAGACTTAAAGCCTCACATGGTGATTCTCTGAACTATGTGAAGGATAATAAGAAAAAGAACTACAATCAAAGTAGCAACGTTTCCCCTTCAAAGCCACATGGAAAAGCTCCCATGCATTATCAGCATCAGCAGAAGTCTCTTCCAGTGGACAAAGATACATGTCTCCACTGCAAGAAGACTGGGCATTACAAGAAAGATTGCCCTGTGTTGGCTAAAGTCCATAATGGCAAAGAGAGGTACAACATTGTTTCCTTTGTAAATGAATCCTTGTATACACAGTTTTGAAATCTACTTGGTGGATTGACTCAGGTGCAACTGTTCATGTTGCAAATTTCATTAGAGGGATTCCATTCGACGCGGACTACGCAAAGAGGCGAAAGATGCATTGAAGTTGCAAATGGAGTTCAAGCAGACGTTGAATCTGTCGGCGACATCTCCTGGAGTTAGCTGATGGATTCACGATTCTGCTTAGAGATGTTTTATATGTTCCTTCATTACACAGAAACTTGATTAGTGTTTCATGTTTGGACAAAGATTGTTATGAATGTTATTTTGGACATGGCAAGTGTGCCATATGGTTTAATAATGCTTATGTGGGTGTTGCTTTACTTCACAATGAGCTTTATTTATTATCCCTACGTGAAAAAGTGTATTCTGTGTGTAATGTGAATGAGCATGTTTCCGCGTCGATGAAAGAACAAAAGAAAAGAAAGAGAACTCATGACTCATCGAAATTATGGCATTGTCGCTTGCTTGGGCCATATTTCGAGGGGGGAGAATAGAAAGTCTAGTTAAAAATGAAATTCTTCCTCCATTAGAGTTCTCAGACTTAGAACAATGCATAGATTGCATTAAAGGAAAGTACGTAAAACAAATAAAAAAGGGTGCAAAACCGAAGCACAGGAACACTAGAAATCATTCACACTGACAATTGTGGACCATTTCCTGTGAAAAGTGTGGATGGCTATGACTCGTTTATAACATTCACAGATGATTACTCCCGATATGGTTATATTTATCCAATCAAAGAAAAGTCTGAAGCGTTGGATAAATTTAAGATATTCAAAGCTGAAGTAGAAAATCTTCATGATAAAAGAATAAAGATAGTGAGATCTGACCGTGGGGGGGAGTACTACGATCGGCACACAACATATGGCCAAGTCCCTGGACCTTTTGCGAGGTTCTTACAGGAGACTGGCATAGTGGCCCAGTATACAATGCCGGGCGACCTCAGCAAAATGGAGTAGCTGAAAGGCGTAACCGTACACTTATGGATATGGTGCGCAGTATGATAAGTTATTCCACCTTGCCATTGGGATTGTGGATGGAAGCGCTTAAAACCGCCATTCACATTCTCAATAGAGTACCAAGCAAGTCGGTGCCCAAAACACCGTACGAGTTGTGGACAGGAAGAGTACCTTCTCTACAACACTTCAGAGTGTGGGGGAGCCCAGCTGAGGCCAAAATATTTAATCCAAATATTGCAAAGTTAGATCCTAAAACAGTCAGTTGCCACTTCATTGGCTATCCTGATAGATCAAAAGGTTTTCGTTTCTACTGTCTAGACAGATACACAAAGTTTGTAGAAATGAGACATGCAGTCTTCTTAGAGGACGAAATGATGAGGGAGGGCATGGTAGCTCGGAAAATTGATCTTGAGGAAAAGAAGGTGTGTGCACCTTTTTCGATGATTCAGGAGCCATTTTTCACACTACCTGTTGTACCTGCACCGACAATTCCTGAGGTTGAGGTGCAAGCACCTGTTGTAACTCCACCCGTGACAACTATGGCTGAAGATCCGGAACCTGTCTGTCAGGAGCCGACTGAACCCGTTGTTGAGCATGAAAGGAGGTGCAGCAGCCACTTTTAGAAAATGAGGCCCCTAGAAGGTCTAAAAGAGCTAAAAGATCAGCTATTTCTTCTGATTATAAAGTTTATAACACAGAAATAACTCATATGGAAGGTGATCCCACTTCATATGAAGAAGCCATGAGAAGCCCTCACTCATCGAAGTGGCTGGAGGCAATGGAAGACGAGATGAAATCGATGAGTTCCAACGATGTTTGGGACTTAGAAGATATTCCTCAAGGAGCCAAAACAGTAGGCTGTAAATGGGTCTACAAAACTAAGTATGACTCTAAAGGGAATGTAGAAAAGTATAAAGCACAACTTGTGGCAAAAGGATTTACACAAAGAGAAGGGGTAGATTACAATGAGATTTTTTTCTCCAGTCTCATGTAAGGATTCCTTCAGAATCATAACGGCACTAGTTGCACATTTGATTTAGAGCTACATCAAATGGATGTAAATACGGCATTTCTAAACGGGGATTTAAAAGAAAATATTTACATGAAACAACCCAAGAGTTTTATCATGGAAGGCAAGGAACATATGGGATGCCGCCTGAAGAAATCCATTTATGGATTAAAGCAAGCCTCTAGAAAGTGGTATCTAAAGTTTAATGAGACAATTAAAGGTTTTGGATTTAAAGAAAATGTTGAGGATAACTGCATTTATGCAAAGTTTAAAAATGGGAATATATTTTCCTAATCTTGTATGTGGATGATATCTTGCTTGCTAGCAGTGATGTTAGTCTGCTACAAGAAACAAAGAAGTTCTTATTCTCAAATTTTGACATGAAAGATCTTGGTGAAGCATCATATGTTTTGGGCATAGAAATTCACCGAGATAGGAAAAATGGAGTTTTAGGACTATCGCAGAAGACATATTTAGAAAAGGTTCTTAAAAAGTATAATATGCATAAGAGTAGTGCCACACCTGCTCCTATAGTCAAGGGCGACAGTTTTGGGAAATTCCAATGTCCCAAGAACCAGTATGAGATCGATCAAATGAAAGCAGTACCATATGCTTCGGCTGTTGGAAGCTTACAGTATGCACAAGTGCGCACTCGCCCTGACTTAGCTTTTATCACTGGGTACTCGGTAGATATCAAGAGAATCCAGGCATGGAGCACTGGAAGATGGTAAAGAAAGCATTGTGTTATGCGCAAGGCACAAAGGACCTTATGCTAACATACAAAAGATCTGATTCCCTAGAGATAAGAGGGTATTCAGACGCAGATTTTGCGGGAGACCGAGATGATAGAAAATCCACGTCAGGATACGTGTTCACTCTCGTTGGAGGGCTATTTCGTGGAGAAGCTGCAAATAGTCAATAGTTGTATCATCCACGATGTATGCAGAATTTATAGCATGTTATGAGGCCACGGGGTAGGCGATATGGTTAAAGAAATTTATACCCGACTTGAAAGTGGTAGATTGCATTGACAAACCACTAAAGATGTACTGTGACAACCAGTCTGCAGTATTCTATGCTCACAACAAGAAGTCGAGTAATGCTACCAAACCAATAGAGATAAAGTATTATGTTGTGAAAGATAAAATCCAGGATCACACTATAAGTCTCGAGCATATAAGGACAAAGAATATGCTTGCAGATCTGCTTACGAAAGGCTTACCACCCAATGTGTTCATGGAACACTTAGCCGCATGGGTTTAAGGAAAAGCCTATGATTCCTGGATCATGAGAGGCCCGAAAAGGAACAAATTTTGTTTCAAAACAGAGAGATATGTTGTAGCTGTCTGATTCTATCGGCAATTGAGATGTGACGATGAAACATGCTCTATGTATCGATCCATGATGAAACGAGTAATGTAAAAAGTACATGGTTAAAAGTAAAAGTTGAGATCAAGGGGAGAATGTTAGATTGATCTCCACCGTGTGGGCCCAACGGCCCACCGGCCCTTTGACATGCGCCCTGATCGGGGGCGCCCGGCCCACTATGGCTGATGGGCCCCTGTCACCTGCGCTATATAGAGAGTGGGGGCGGTGGCACGCACTACGAGGTTCGTCGCGTGCCGCACACCCCACCGACATACCCACCGATTAGGGTTTGCGCAGTAGTGACGGGAAGCACCGCCGCCACCGCATCGACCACACTCTGCCATCACCGCCGTCTCCTCACCATGGACGACACGACGGGTTCATCGAGTCAGGGAGAAGGTATACCACTCCCCTCCCTCATCTCTGTTTCCCCTCTCTCGAATACGGTACAGATCGATTTCCTAAAGTATCTACCGTAGAGGTTCTAGACTAGATGATCCGAAAGGTATAACACAACTGTCGCCTCTTCTCTTTGTCCTTGTTGCTCATGCCATGGGAAAATAGTGTTTAAATCTTGCAATATGGAGATGACACAATTATTGTACTACAAGAGGACTTAGAATATGCTAGAAAACTAAAATTATTTAAAAAATGTCTGGCCTCAATTTATTTTCCACAAAACTGAAATTCTATTGCGCGAAGGCAGGCAAATAAAAATACAAAGAACACGAGGAAATTTTCACTTGTAAATCTCGGATTTGTTAATGAAATACCTTGGGATCCCCATAGTCCATAGATGATAAAAGACTTTGTGTTAATCATTTGAAACTTGTGATTCCGAAATTTGATAGAAGATCCAATACATGGCAAGGAAATAGTTTAGTTATTGATGTAGCCCAACCCAAGAGCGACACATCCGTTGGACCAATGACATGGGCCCGTGCAAAGGAATGCAAGATAAGATGGCCTCGCTCCTATCCCCGCATGATCTCGATCTTTCAATGAATGGATCGGTACCTCAAGAGCACATGCCCCCGCATATGGACACAGGGTTGTCCGAAACTGTCCGAACGGACAAAGCAGGCCCTCCAACGGCGGCCCGCATATGGACAACTATCCTCGCGGACAGCCAAACTGGACCAAACTCGGCCCAAATTTGGTCCAGGTTTGGGGGAGGCGCGGACACGGCGCGTGTCCTCCCTTGTCCTCCCATGGCCCACCTGCCAGCGACCGCGGCCGCTTCGGCTTCGCGGGTCCTTCTTAAATGGGGACTGGTGGTGGCCGGCGTCGCTTTCCACTCCAGTCCCCACTCCAGCCCCCACCCAAACCCTAGCGCCACCGCCACCGCCACCAAGCCCCAGCGCCACCGCCGGACGCGATGAAGAAGCCGGCTGGTAGAAGGGTGGCCGGAACAACCACGAGGCCTCGAGCTCTCGTGGTCCGCGTCCCCGAGCTCCTCCGCGGCACCCGTGGCACGCACTCCCGCCGCCGCCGCTCCCGATGCGGACGCCACCCGCGCCGCCGGGCCCGCCGCGCGCGCGTGTCTGTAACATCCCAAAAATATTATAAGTATTATTATTCCGAAAATGAGAGCCAACAAAAACTTTTGCTAAACTATATGTGTTGGTCTCATATTGTTGCTTGCGTTATTTAATTCTTGTTGCTTGTGTGTTGCTTGCTCTAAATAAAAAACATGAAGAAAAGAAGAGAAATAAAATAACAAGCAAAGCAAGAAAAATATGTGACAAGTGTCACATAAATGTCCAAGTGAGAAACTCAAAATTGTTCAAACAAAATTCAGTGGAGTGGTTTATTAACACTCCCATTTTTATTCTTATAACTTTCCCCTCTCAAAAATTTATTTCAAAATCTAAATTTAAAATTCTATTTTATTCTTTATCAAATTCAAATTACAAAATGTGCCATGTTGCAATTGGAATTAATTGCAACACAGCACAACAAATCAAGTTAAATACATGTGAGACAAATGGTGAATTTAAAATACAGAAATTGGAATAAAATTATGGACCAAACGTTCTGTCGAACACGTGTTGAGCACCACCGAGTTCATCCCTATTCGATTCAATCCGAAGCAATTCGATCGAATGCGGGAGCAATCCTTCGATTCCTTGGCGCCATTTGCTTGCTCTCCTCTTTGCGCACCTAGGGAGCAGAAGAAATCGACGAGAGATGCCGTGCATCGTGGACACGGCCAGGGGACAGCCGCAGAGCGTCGAGCGCCGTGCGCCATGGCCGTCGCTGTGGCAACGGTGTTGTCGACACCACAGCACCCCAGCACCGTGCCCCCCCTCTCTCCCTTGCTCCTCTGCTTCCTCTCAAATGCCGCAGTCAGCCAGAAGAGACCCCCCATCGCTGTCTCGCGTCATGTCCGTGCACGCCGCGCCCGCCGCTCACCGTCCAAACGTTCTCGTGGCCGTCCCGTTCCTGCTGTCGGAGAATGACTCCCGCGAAACAGGGATAGTCAAGCTCACGAAGAGAGTTCGTGTAAGGGGCTGAACACGTTGGTCGAAAACCCTCAACCTGCACGGCGACGGTGCTCGTCGAGCAAGGAGGGACATCACGACAGAGATGAACACCAGCCCGTACCCAGGTTCACGGCCCTCGTGTGGAGGTAATACCGCTACTCCTGCTTGTCTGTATTGCACTGCTTGTAGAGGTTACAGTACAATGAGCTTGCCGAGGGCTCTCTTTTGGCAATGGTGTACACAAGGAAGGGAAGCGGTGGTCTTCTTCTTCCTTGCGCGTAAGTGGCTATGCTGGAATGAGAATGCGATCCCTTGCTACGGTGCTGCTCGTCCTCCTTTTATAGGCGCCCCGTGCTCCCTCCCTGCGCTTGCACTATGGTAGGGCTGTCACGTGGGCAGAAGGTAGAGCGCGGTGCACCGCAGCCCGGTTGTCCATGGACGCGGTCCATGGGCGTAAAGCTGACTCCTGTAGCAGAGTAACCACCGTCCATGCAGGACGGCCAGCTGGGGCCGCAGAGGAACGTGGGGGTGCCCACGGTGACGTTGGCCGTGGAGTGTAGCGCCGGCCGGTCCCCTTATCACCAAAGAGGAAACCCTTGTAGTCCGGTGCGGATGGCACAGCTTTGTTGACCCCTTTAATCACCAAAATGGCAACTGCGGCGTCGTCGTCACCGCGCGCAGGGGCGCGCGTCACTCTGCGGCCGCTGCAGAGCCCATGTGCGCTCTGCAGAGGTTGCTTTGCAGCGAAGCGATCTCCACGAGGGCTTGGATGCCCTGTAGAGAATTCGGCGTTGACCTCTCTCCAGGGGATTTCCTTGAAGAGGGGGCAGCAGTGGAGAGGGCCTCCGCAGGCCTCTGCTGCCTCAAAAGCCCTCGCGAGGCTCTCCAAGCCGTAGGCTTGGTCCTTAGCGAAAATTCGCCACCAAGTGTCGAGGGCCGTAGAGGACAGGCCCAGCACACCCTGGATTTCACTGGGCCGACAGTAGCCCCCGGGCCCATGATGGGCACGATGTAGTCCAATGGACGCAGGCGAATCGTCATGGGCCCAAAGTGTCCGGCCGGCCTGAGACACGTGTAGGGCAGTTACGCCGCGACGACACGTTCTTCGGAGATGATGGGCGTAGTGGGGGGACCCACCACGTCTCGGTAACTGCTCTGAGGGGAATAAAGCCTGCAGCGCCGGTTCAGGCAGCAGTTACTGCATCATTTGCGCGCCCGTCTCCTCGCTCTTGACTTCTGCGCTCCTGTGTCTCCGGCGCCTCCTCCTTCGCAATCCGCGGCAATGGCGCCCAAGAAAGCCTCCGCGGCCTCGAAAGGCAAGGGTGGCGCAGGGCGGCGAACCTGCCGCGCGCAGCAGGTCGGAGACTTCGAGCCGGCTCTGACCGGCTTCCGCTTCAAGAAGAAAGCGCAGCTGGAGAAGGTGCGTCACATGGCAGCTTCAGCGACCAACGAGCACGGCGCTACGGTGCTTAAGACGGCGGACAACTCCTTCGGCGGCTTCTACCCCATCTTCATGCACCCTATTCGCCGGGCTCGTGCCTCCTTTCTCCGATTTCTTCCTGGCGGTTCTGGAGCGCTACCAGATCCAGGTCCTTCATCTCCATCCTAACTCCATCCTTGTCCTCGCCATCTTCGCCTACCTCTGCGAGGCATACATCGGCATTCCACCCTCGGTGGACCTCTTCCGCAGCTTCTATGCGCTCCGGTTCACGGCGAACAAGGAGCGGTCAGGGTGCGTGTCCTTCCGCATCACCGAGGGCATGAAGGGCACGTACATCCCCATCGCGCGGAACGGCGAGAACATTGTGACCAATGTGACGAAGAAGGTGGAGGACTTCCGCAAGCGCTGGTTCCTCATGAAGTTCGGAGCCGGAGCGCCTTCTTCGACCTGCCCGAAGCGCCTCCGACGAAGAGGGCGAGCTGGTCTTCTAAGGCGCTCAAGGGAGCCGCCTCGGCCCCGTGGTGAGGCGCTTGAAGGACCTCCGCGAGGCAGGCCTCACCGGGCAGATGGTGGCCAAGGACTTCGTGAGGCGCCGCATTGCTCCGCTCCAGAGGCACGCGGACGCGATGTGGCTGTATTCCAACCAGAGGGACAAAATGCGCCTGAGCGCAACCCTCTTCACGCAGCAGGAGGTGCGCACCATCATGGAGACTCTTCACGGCTCCAGATCCCCAAGCCCGCGATAAGGCGGTCCCGCTCCACAGGATCGATCTCGGGCGTCGCGTCTCGCTCGTGCAGACGATGCCGAAGTTCGACCAGTGGGGCCTGGTGCCCAAGGGGCATGTGGGGCCTCGCGAGGATCCTGAGTCTGCGGCGCAGGGGGCGCCAGCTGAGGGCGACGAGGAGACGACGGAAACGCCTGTGGAATCCGACGCAGGCGCAACCGGCGCCTCGGGAGGCTCTGCCTCTTCAGCGGAGAACTCGAGCACCTCGAAGAGCGCGGCGCCTGAAGTTGAGACCCACGAGGCCTCCTCAGGCAGCGGCCAGTTCGTCGCCTCGCAGCGTGCTGAGGGGCAAGAGGAGAGCGACGACGACGGAGCTTCATCAGGCCACTGCGAGCCCCGCTCCAAGGCCATTCATGACAGAGCCGCCGGGAGCCCAGCGGGCATTTCTCTCAAGAGGAAAGCCGAGGCTGCTCTCGAGGGGTCCGGCGCCGGGGCCGCGCCACCGAGGCCGTGGCGGTCGTCAAACACGGTGTGGGTCGATTCCCGCGCCAAGACATCTGGGTAAGAACCGACTCCCTTTTCTGTTTGAGCTTATTCTTGCGTAGGTCCTCGAGGAGTTTTTGAGCTTTTGCCTCTCCAGGGCCCCGAGGTGCCAAAACGGCGGAGACTCGGAGGCTTGGAGAGATCCCCAGCGCTGCAGCGGCGTCTGCGGCGTGTACAGTCGACGAGGTGCCTCCCGAGGGCACTGCTTCTTCTCCTGAGGCTGCGGCACCGCCTCCTGAGGCAGAGGAGGCCACGAGGAGAAGGAGGAGGAGGCAGAGGTGACGACGCCTCCGCCTATGCGGCCTGACGTCTCCCCTATGCGGCAGGAGGGGACGCCGGAGGTGGATGCGGCGAGGTTCACGCCGCCGGCGAATGAGCGTGCGGCGGAGACAGGGGCGTCCGCGGGACGCCGCTGACGTCGAAATGGAGGAGGCCGCCGCGTCATCGCCCCCACCGAGCACGAAACTTGGAGAGGCCACAGCGGACTCTGAGGCCGCTGGGGAGGCGGCCTCAGCTGAGAAGGCCAACCCTGTCCCTGGAGAGGAGAGTGCTCCCCAGGGGCAGAAGAATGGTGGGGTTGATGGAGAGGGTGCCCGAGCCCCCAGAAGGCCTCCAGCGCGGGAGGCGAGGGGGTTCTCATCAGAGCCCCCTGAAGGCCCCTTGTGGACGAAGAGGGGGGCTCGCACCAGAGCCCCCAGGCGCGTCGAGGCCACTCGGAGCCCAAGGCGGACGCTCCGGAATCCTCGGCAGGCGCCGGCGTTTCCAGGCCTCCGGCGAGCCATGGGCCTTAGTTCTGCGGGGGCGGCGCCCCGTTGCAGCTCGCCGTGGGGCTGTCCTCCGCTCGGCGAGGGAAATTCTCGACGGGCTTGAGGCCCAGCTTGCTGAGGAGGATCGCTCCAGGGCGGAGGAGGACGCCGAGCTTGCGCGGGGCTGGGCTTGTCTTCATGAGACCGTGGAGAACTGCCGCCGGAAGAACGAAGCTGCCCAGGCGCAACGCGAGGCAGCGCTGCGCTCGCTGAGGAGATCCGCATCAGCGTGGTCCGCGAGGTCGAGGAGACCCTTGCGGACCTGGGTGCTAGGCGCGAGGCTCTCGAGGCAGAGACCGAGGCCAAACACCAGGAGCTGGCGGCGCGCGAAGCGGCGGTCTCCGCCAAGCACAAAGAGCTTCTAGATCGCGAGGCGGGGATCGTTGCCGAGTCGGAGAATGTGCGCAGAGTTTGGAGAAATTCCGTGAGAGCTTGAGCATTCGCGAAGACTTGATCGTGCAGCGCGGAGTTGAGCTCGACGCCCGCGAGACCGAGGCGCGCAAACGCGAGGAACAGGTTGAGCAGATCGAGAAGGATCAATCCGCGCAGCGGGAGCACCTGGAAGCCCGCGAGAACAAGGTCACCAAGACGAGGAGTTCTACCAGAAGCGCCTTGTGCAGACCAACGAGAACCTTCGCAAAAAGGAGGAGAAGATGGCGGAGGAGTCTGCGACGAAGGAGAAGCTCTTTCGCGACAGCTGCAGGAAAGACTTCGCGGAGAAACCAAGAAGCAAGAGGATCGCTTCACGAAGAGACGCAACGAGCTTGAGGCTCGCGTCAAGGACCTTGAGGCCCAGAAGAAGCGATTCGACTCTCGCCTCCAGGCTGCCGCGGAGGCTCGGGCGCGCGCGGAGCAGAACTTTGCCTCTTTGATGGCTGACATGAAGGAGTTGACCGCTCAGGTGGGCCCTGTCGTGGAGCGCGCTGAAGAGGCTGAGCATCGCGTGCAGGCGGCACAGGTCTTGACGCAGCAGCGGGAGCGCATGTTCCAATCCTTGGTGACCCGGGGGAACACTCTCGCGGGGCAGCTAGGAGTGGATGCCCCTGTTGTTCCCGTCATGGGAACGCTGACGCCGCCACATACCTCGCCTACTTCGATCAGCTCTTCACGCGCTCGAGGGCCCTGTGGCGGAACTTGGCGCGTTGTTGATGAGGAGTGCCGCAAGCTCTTGACCGTGGCGATCGATCGCGTCTTCGCCAACCTCCAGCGCCTTCACCCCGGCTTCGACTACGAGTCAGTGACCGAGCCCATCGAGGGGACCAGCCTGGGAGCTCTCCAACTTGGTTCGAGAAGAAGTCAACGATTACGTCGACCGCTTCAAGAGGGTTGAGGCGGAGCAGGCCGCTGAGGAGGATGAAGGCGCCGAAGAAGAAAGGCTGAAGAGGACGGCGATGGTGAACCCTCTGCCTAGGCCACTCCTGCAACAAGATGCGCTTGACGCGCAATTATCTTTGTTTTAAGACTTGTTTTAATTCTCTGGCTTGTAAGATACTTTGATCGTATGCAAACATGTGTGTGTGCCCCTCGATGGGCCTTTTATCCCTGTTCCATGTCTTTCTTCGCTCTACGTCGTCAGGACCCATCTCTTTGCGCTATGACACCGCCGCTGCGGTATGCCGGAGCGTGACTCGGCAAGGCCGGGGGGTGTTTAAGGCTTGGAGAGGTAAGGGCTCTCGAGTCGCGGTGCTCGAGGGCCCCCTTTGACGCACAAGCAGTCCATGGAGTGTGAGAGAGAAAAAACCGCTCGAGGGACGACAGGTGCTCGTGAGAGGGAGAAAAACTCTGAGGGGCGCGAGCGCTAGACTTAGCTTGGCGAGACTTTGGCCTCGTAGAGGGCGTTGGCTTCCCTGATGGTGCGCTCCCTCTAGGGGTCGGAGCGTGACTTCTCGACCTTGGGGAGGACTCTTGTTCCCTGTATTGGTTAGAGAGGCAAACCCAAAGCAGGCACATGGTAGTAAACACTCATGCGCGCTTATAGGCTTCCTCATGGTATCTCGCGAGGAGAGTAAGTACCAAGGTCCTTTGGTGAGGTGGCGTGTTTTGGGAGCAAGCCCATGGGCCAGAGCTCTTTGGGAGGTAACAGGCGTGAGAGCGTGCTCACGTGTTAGAGCTCGGATCCTTTGGATTTTGCGGTGCTGTTGGGGTGCTCTTGAGGCACAGTCACCGTACTCAGCCCCCGCTCGCGAGGTGCGCATGGGGAAGAATATGAGCGCGAAATGAACTAAGATGATGAAAAGTAAAAACTCACCACCAAAATATTACATAGCGGCGCCTCAGCGCAATGTTTCATTGAGAAACGAATTGGTTCATTACACTTGGTGTTACCAAGATAAAGTTTTCCATGTCGAGGCATGGGGACCACATTCAGTGGCTGAGACTCTTCACGGCCTGCGGCGGCACGTAATCAGGAGAGCTCAGAGGGGCTGGCCCTCGGGAGGAGAAGCTTTTGTGAAGCTTGGAGGTGAAGTTGTGTGCTTCCCTCTAGAGACAAAAAATGTCTGGCGTGACTATGATCACGGGTAGAACTTGCGTAGATGCGCGATGTTCCATGGATTCTTGACCGGGATGCCGTCCTCCGTTTCGAGGCGTACCGCGCCAGGCCTGGCGATGTGTGAGACCCTGTAGGGGCCTTCCCACATTGGCGAGAGCTTGTGGAGACCTTCCCTGGAGAGGATTCTCCTGAGGACGAGGTCGCCTGTCTCGAGAGTGCGCGGACGTATGTGGCGGCTGTGGTAGCGTCGCAGGTCTTGCTGGTACTTGGCTGCCCTGAGGGCGGCACGGCGGCGCAACCCGTCAAGGAGCAGCAGGTCGTCGCTGTGGAGGTCTGCTTGATCGTCCTCGTTGAAGGCAAGGACCCGTGCGGATCCATGCTTGATCTCTGTGGGGAGGACTGCTTCAGCTCCATACACGAGGGCAAATGGCGTCTCACCAGTGGGCTTCGTGGGGTTCGTGCGGATGGACCAGAGCACGGACGGGAGTTCGTCTATCCAGCCCTTGCCGTAGCCCTTCAGGCGATTGAAGCTTCTTGTCTTGAGGCCCTTGAGGACCTCAGCATTTGCTCGCTCGGCTTGGCCGTTGCTCTGTGGGTGAGCCACCGAGGCGAAGCAGAGCTTGGTGCCGAGGCTCTCGCAGTAGGCCCTGAAGATGCCGCTGGTGAATTGTGAGCCATTGTCGGTGATGATGCGATTAGGCACACCAAAGCGGCAGACCAGGCCTCTGATGAATTTTACTGCTGCCCTGGCCGGTATGCTGCGCACTGCTTCAACCTCTGCCCACTTGGTGAACTTGTCGACTGCCACGAAGAGGAAGCGGTAGCCCCCTTGTGATCTCGGGAAGGGTCCCAAGATGTCTAGCCCCAGACCGCGAAAGGCCACGAGAGCGGGATGGTTTGGAGTCCCAGTGCAGGCTGATGGACTTGCTTGGCGTGGAATTGGCACGCATCGCAAGACTGGACGATGGTGGTGGCATCTTGAAGCACTTGGGGCCAGTAGAAACCGCTCCTGAAGACCTTGCCTGCCAGGGTGCGTGCAGAGGAATGGTGGCCACACTCTCCACTGTGAATGTCTCTGATCAGCATGCGGCCTTCCTCGGGGGGGACGCACTTGAGTGCAATTCCATTTGGGCGCTTGCGGTACAGGTCTCCCTCGAGGATGTAGTATGACTTGGCTTGTCGAGCCACTCGTTCGCCTCCGCGTCTTCTTCAGGAAGGACTCCCTTCAGCAGGTAGTCTTTGAGTTCGTCAACCCAGCCTGTCTCTTGATGCACCATAGCCAGCAGCAGACGCTCCCCTGAGGATGGACCGCAGTTGGGTGCCCCACCTACAGGAGGTGGTGGGAGTACTTCGTCTGTGCTTGTGGCTGCTGCTTCTTGTGGCTGCTTTATGGACGCCTTGGAGAGTCTCTCTTCAAAGACGCCGGCCGGCTGGGCCTGCCTTCGTGATGCTCGCTTGGCGATGTCATCTGCCTCTGGTTCTCCTTTCGCGGGATGTGCATGAGCTCCATGCCCCTGAAGTGCTTCTCGAGCTTGCGGACCTCTTCAAGGTAGGCGGCCATGTGGTCGTCTTTAGGCGTGTAGCTCTTGTTGGAGAAGTTAACCAGGAGCTGGGAATCACCCTTTATGAGTAAGTGCTTGACGCCAAGGGCGATTGCGGCTCTGAGCCCGGCGAGGAGGCCCTCGTACTCGGCGATGTTGTTGGAGATCTTGTCTATTGTGAAGCACAGCTGGATGGCGTAGTAGAGCTTGTCACCTTTTGGTGAGGTTAAGACAACGCCAGCCCCACCATTGCGGCAGGCGAAAGCTCCATCGAAGTGCATGGTCCAGTGGCTTGGCATTGTATCTCCGATGACGCGGTTTCTTCTTCGCGAGGCTCTTCAGGAGTTGGGTCTGTCCACTCGGCGACGAAATCCGCCAGCGCTCTCCCTTTTATGACTCTTGTGGTGTCGAAGCGCAAGTTGAATGGTTGCAGCTCAATGTTCCATCCTGCGACGCGGTCAGTAGCGTTGGGGTTGCGCAGGATCTGCTCCAGGGGGAAGGACGTGACCACCGTGATGGGGTGGCCCTGGAAGTAGTGGCGCAGCTTCCTGGAGGCGATGAGTAGCGCGAGGAGGAGCTTCTGCTGCACTGGGTACCGCTCGCGAGCATCTCGCAGTACAGTACTGACGAAGTAGACTGGATGCTCGACGAGGGTCGTTGATGGTGCGGCAGCGTCGGCTCCCTCGAGAGGCTCCTCAGGACCTTTGGCGAGGTTTGCCTGTGGAGGAGCCTCGGCAGGGGTGCTCGTGGTGGACTCGACTTGAGGCTGTGGGTCTGGCACTGGGTCTGGAGAGACTGTTCCCTCGTCGGGAGGTTCTGGACTTGGTGTGGCAGTGCTTTTCTTGGGGAGAACTGGCTCTTCTCTTTCCACCACCAGGACGGCGCTTGCAGTTTGTGGAGTGGCTGCTAGGTACAGCTTCAGATGCTCGCCTGCCCTGGGGGCTACCATGACTGGTGAGCTAGCCAAGTATTTCTTCAAGTCCTCAAATGCTTTGTCGGCCTCTGGAGTCCACTTGAAGGTGCCGGATTTCTTCATGATCTTGAAAAATGGCAAGG
Organism: Poa pratensis; assembly: GCA_947311845.1. NCBI lineage: Eukaryota > Viridiplantae > Streptophyta > Magnoliopsida > Poales > Poaceae > Poa > Poa pratensis. Next base: position 30,210,425 of record CAMZMU010000066.1, on the reverse strand, counting down.
CTCTCTCGCCGAACTTGGAGATGAAGCGGCCTAAGCTGGCCATGCATCCTGCTAGGCGCTGCATGTCCTTGAGGCGGCGAGGTGGCTGCATGTCTTCTATAGCCTTGATCTTGTCAGGGTTTGCTTCTATGCCGCGGTGGGACACGAGGAACCCGAGGAGCTTGCCTGAAGGCACCCCGAAGACGCACTTGGCGGGGTTTAACTTGATGTTCACCTTGCGCAGGCTGGCGAAGGTTTCCTCGAGATCCTTCAAGAGAGTGTCTCCCTCGCGAGACTTGACCACGATGTCGTCGACATAAGCTTCTGCATTTCTTCCCATCTGAGCCCCCAAGGCGATCCTCATGAGCCTCTGGAAGGTGGCGCCGGCATTTTTCAGGCCAAAGGGCATGCAAGTGTAGCAATACACACCACAAGGGGTGAGAAATGCTGTTTTCTCCTCGTCTTCCTTGGCCATTTTGATCTGGTGGTAGCCTGAGAAGGCATCCAGGAAACAGAGGAGATCACAGCCGGCGGTGGAGTCCACAATCTGGTCTATCCTTGGCATGGGGTATGGATCCTTGGGGCAGGCCTTGTTTACGTCTGTGTAGTCGATGCAGAGCCGGCCTCCTCCATTGGGTTTTGGGACAACCACACCGTTGGAGAGCCAAGTGGGGTGGGCAACTTCTCGAATGATGTCTGCTGCTTTCAGCTTCTCTACTTCTTTGATGATGAACGCTTGCTTCTCGGGGGCTTGTTTCCGCGCTTTTGCTTTACAGGGCGTGCGTCTGGACACACGGCTAAGTGGTGCTCGATCACCTCCCTTGGTACACCGGACATTTCTGACGGAGTCCATGCGAACATGTCAGAATTTGCCCGAAGGAAGGCGACGAGCGCGCTTTCCTATTTGGGAGGCAAGCCAGCGCCTATGGTGACGCTAGCCCCCGAGCCCTCAGCCCCCGAGCCGCTGGTGCTCAGCGACACCTTCTTTGTAGATGCTTGCTCTTGAGTGAACAGTTGTTTCTTCTTCTTGGGCCTCTCGAGAGGCTCCATGTCCTCGTCAGCGGGGAATGCCATGGCAGCGGCCTTGTAGGCGATCTCGACAGCGCGCGTGGCGTCCTGTACGTGACCACGTATGGTGATGGTGCCACCGCTGCCAGGGATCTTGACCATGTTGTAGGCGTGGTGCGTGACGGCCATGAACTTCGCGAGGGCGGGGTAGCCGAGGATGGCGTTGTAGGGCAGGCCAATGTGCGCGACGTCGAAGTCAATTAGCTCGGTGCGGTAGTTCTCCTGCGTGCCAAAAGTGACCGCGAGCCTCACTTGCCCCAGAGGCGAGATTGAGCCGCTGGTGACCCCGGTGAAGGGCCTGGAGGGCATGAGCCACTCGTAGGGCACTTGAAGCGTCTCGAAGGTCTCGACAGAGATGACGTTTAGGCCTGCACCCCCATCAATGAGCGTCTTGCCGACGGCGATGTTGTTGATGGTGGGGGTGCACACCAACGGGAGGGTGCCCACAGTCTTGTAGACTTGGGGTGATCTTTGGCGTCGAAGGCGATGGTGTACTGGGACCACTTGAGGGGGCGGGACGTCTCGACCCCGGGAAGCGCTGCGTTGAGCTCGCGAGCGAACTGCTTGAACTGGTTGTTCGACTTGGGCGCCTGGGATCCGCCGAGGATGCATGCCATGGCACCCTTGGGGGCCTGGTAGCCTCCAGGCTCTTCGTCGGGAAGATTGTTGTTTTTCTCGGCGGCATTCGCCTGAGTTCCCTGGGCCTCTGGAAGTTGCCCTTGCGTCCACCTTTGCGGTAACCACGGCCTCTGCCGCGGCCACCGCTGCCTTCTTCTTGCTCACGCTTCTTGCTCAGCTGCTTGAGGTCATAGCAGTTCTCCGTCGCATGGCCGCGCCTGTTGTGGTAGATGCAGAACGGGCGGTTGTCCACCTTTTTCTCGCCAGCCTCTGGGAGTCCTCGCGAACATGCTTGGCGTCGGGTTCAGCTGCCAGGACTGCGGTAGGCTTGCGCTTTATCTCGTCACGCCTCTTCTGGGTCTTGGATCCCTCGACAGGGTCGTCTGTCGAGCCCACCTTGACGAAGAGGAGCCCTTCTCTGCCTTGGCGCATTTGTCTGCGATGTCGAAGAGCTTCACCACGGAGGAGAGGGTATCATGGATGCCGAGCTTCTCGAGCATCCTGTGGTTGGTGACGCCCTCTCTGAAGGCCGCAATGACGTGCGAGTCCGGGATGTTCGGGATCTTGTTGCGGACTTGGCTGAAGCGCTGGATGTACCTGCGGAGGGTCTCGCCAGGCTTCTGGCGCACAGCTCGCAGGTCGTTGTAGGTGAGGGCGCGCTCGTACGTGCCCTTGAAGTTCGCAACGAACTGCTGGCAGAGCTCCTCCCACGAGTCAATGGATCCTCGGGAAGGTTCAGGAGCCACGACAAGGCGGAATCCTTGAGAGCGTGGGAGAACCAGTTGGCCATGACCTTGTCGTCTCCCCCCGCAGCTTGGATGGAGGTGGTGTAGAGCTGCAAGAACTCGATGGGGTTGTTCGTGCCGTCGTAGCCCTTGGGTAGGTCAGGCCTGAACTTCTGTGGCCAGACGACGCGACGCAGGTTGCGGGTGAAGGCCGCGCAACCTGTGGCGTACGAGGCGATGCCACCCTGAAGAGCACGGCGGTTCTGTCGCCCTGCTTGGCCGATTTCCTCGACGATGCGCTTCTGGAGGTCCTTCTGGCGCTCCATTTCCACCCGCGCGTCTGGGGGTGTCCGCTGCACGATTTGACAATCGCGCGGCGAAGACGCGTGGGATGCGGCCTTGTGCGCCGCGCGGAGGGGACCTGGCGGAGGCGGCGGCGGAGGCGGCGGCGGAGGTGCGCCATGCGCGGTGGTTCCAGCGCGTCCGGAGTTGTGGTGCACCAGAGAGCGCGACGCCGCAGGAGCAGCGCGCGGTGCCGCCGCAATGTCGACGAGGTGCTGGAGGCGGCCGAGCCAGTTGTCGTGCGCCTCAGCTGGGGCGGTAGCGGAAGAGTTCCGCGGCCATGAGCAGCGCGGTGTTTGGGCTGGGCGCTGGACGCCCAAGAGTGGAGGCGCTGTGGCGCTGGGACGGATGCGAGGACTCAGCGTCCTCGCCGTGCCCGTGGTCGACGTCGTCGTCGAAGCGGTCGTCGTGGTGGCCGTCGTCGTCCTCGGGGTGCTCCACCGCGGTTCAGCGGTGTTGCGCCCCGTGGCACGGCTGGCGCGGGGACGGCCGCGAGGGTTGGTGGTGTTGGCAGCGGGCTCGGTGGTTGCCCTGCCTGATGCCCGCCGGGTGGCGCGAGCTGCGCGAGTGTCCGCCATGGTGCAGAGGTCGATGAAGGTTGAAGACGCGCCTCAGCCCCCTACCTGGCGCGCCAATTGTCGGAGAATGACTCCCACGAAACAGGGATAGTCAAGCTCACGAAGAGAGTTCGTGTAAGGGGCTGAACACGTTGGTCAAACAACCCTCAACCTGCACGGCGACGGTGCTCGTCGAGCAAGTGGAGGGACATCACGACAGAGATGAACACCAGCCCGTACCCAGGTTCACGGCCCTCGTGTGGAGGTAATACCGCTACTCCTGCTTGTCTGTATTGCACTGCTTGTAGAGGTTACAGTACAATGAGCTTGCCGAGGGCTCTCTTTTGGCAATGGTGTACACAAGGAAGGGAAGCTGGTCTTCTTCTTCCTTGCGCGTAAGTGGCTATGCTGGAATGAGAATGCGATCCCTTGCTACGGTGCTGCTCGTCCTCCTTTTATAGGCGCCCCGTGCTCCCTCCCTGCGCTTGCACTATGGTAGGGCTGTCACGTGGCGCAGAAGGTGGAGCGCGGTGCACCGCAGCCCGGTTGTCCATGGACGCGGTCCATGGCGTAAAGCTGACTCCTGTAGCAGAGTAACCACCGTCCATGCAGGACGGCCAGCTGGGGCCGCAGAGGAACGTGGGGGTGCCCACGGTGACGTTGGCCGTGGAGTGTAGCGCCGGCCGGTCCCCTTATCACCAAAGAGGAAACCCTTGTAGTCCGGTGCGGATGGCACAGCTTTGTTGACCCCTTTAATCACCAAAATGGCAACTGCGGCGTCGTCGTCACCGCGCGCAGGGGCGCGCGTCACTCTGCGGCCGCTGCAGAGCCCATGTGCGCTCTGCAGAGGTTGCTTTGCAGCGAAGCGATCTCCACGAGGGCTTGGATGCCCTGTAGAGAATTCGGCGTTGACCTCTCCAGGGGAGATTTCCTTGAAGAGGGGGCAGCAGTGGAGATGGCCTCCGCAGGCCTCTGCTGCCTCAAAAGCCCTCGCGAGGCAATCGCCTCGCGAGGCTCTCCAAGCCGTAGGCTTGGTCCTTAGCGAAAATTCGCCATCAAGTGTCGAGGGCCGTAGAGGACAGGCCCAGCACACCCTGGATTTCACTGGGCCGACACTTGCGCACGCACAGCACGTCGCCACGCACCCGAGCTAGTCTCTCCGCACTCGATCACCGTAGCCGCCCCCTACGGCGAGCCCTGTCCACCCCTCTGCACCTCCCTGCACCGCGTCCATGGCGAGCCGTAGCGCGGCCGATAAATACCCACCCCGCACCATCCACTGCCCACACTCCACCCCGGCCTCTCCCACTCACTCCACCATCTCTGTGCACCGCTAGGAGAGCGGGCACGCAGTAGCAGCGAAGCTCTGCCGTGGTTGCGCACGGTTGAGTTCGCCGCACCCGAGGTAGGCGACGACACGGCCAGGCCGTGCTGCTCACTCCCTTGCTCTTCCCTGGCCTTCCCTCGCGTCTCCATTATCACCGCACTCACCCGTGACGTTTTCCTCTCTGTATCATGCCCAGGAGCGACCCAGGAAGCTCGCCGGAGCCAGTACACGGCCGCGGAGGAGGAGACGGTCGCGCCGGAGCTAGGAACCTTCCCAGGACGCGCAACTCAGCCAGAAGCTTCCCCGGAGTCTCCGACGTCGATTCGCATCATCGCCGCTTCCTCCCGAGCCCCTAGGTAAGCTAATCCACCGCCTCGCCGTCGCCGGAGCCACGGCTCCGCTCGTTTTAGGTCGCCGGCGTTTGTCGTCGACATAGGCGAACGTGAGCCGTTGGATCTAAATCCAACGGCCACGTACCGCTTCGCTTAGAGAGAGGCTGACGGGCTGGTCCCACCGTCAGCATTTTAAACATTATCCACAACGCGGGATTTTTCCCTGTGACGCTGACGCGTAGGCCCCACCTGTCAAAGTTTTCAACATTATCCAGAGACAATTAAATTCGAATTTAAACTCCTCTGAGAAATCAGTACTGGACCCAACTTGTAAATTCAATATCTCGAGATTTCAGAATCCAAATAAATCAAACTCAATTGTTCTGGATAGCTTATGAAATTGTTTAATCAACCCAAGTGGCTTAATTTTATTTAGATAAATAATAAAAATGTATTATTAAAAATACTACAGAAGGTTTAAATTCTAAACTTGTTTGTTTCTGATACTCTGTTAGTCCAAATAATTCCAAACCAATTTTGCTAGCTTAGTACTGCTATGTATTAGCTTCCTAATTTTGGTAGAATTATTTGTGCAGTATTAATTGTTTAGTATAAAGTTGAAGTTTGAACACCCTTCTGAACTAAAACATTTATAGATGTTTAATGGTTAACCCAAATGATTTAGGACCAATTTTGTTAGGTCACATTTAGTTAAGGTTAGTTACCCCTAAAAGGATTTAATTTTTGAATAACATTAACTTGAGTTGTAGCAAAAAATTGATTAATAACTTACTGTATTAAAACAATTATGTAGGGAGTTTAGTAACTCCAATTAATCCAAACTCAATTGTGTTGTCTTCTACACATCAGTAGCTTTCTGTACAAATTTAGTTTGTATTTTTGTGACCAACATAAGTCAAGTTATGCAATTAAACATGTTTAACAAGTTTCTGCCAAAATTTAGACATAAACAAATGATGTTTAATTCAATTATTTTGAAACCAAATTGTATTGTTTGATGTGTGCAGTAGCTATTTGTGATGCTTATGATTGTTATGTTGTGATGATTTCTTGGGTAGTTTAGTGATTGTTTGTATTTATTTGTTTATTTAATTAGACGAGAACGCTGTCAGATTTATCGAGGAAGGAGAGTTTGTTGAATCTGAAGATCAAGACCAAGGCCACTTTGCCGAGCAAGGCAAGCTACTCTCTGAGCTTACACATAAATACATATGCATCTACTTTGATCAAATGAATTACTCTTAAGGCAATGGTTTACAAAACCTTTTCAAAAGTTATGGATATTATTTTGCCACCCTATGTAGAAATATAAGGTAGTTTATATGAAACTATAGGATGGGAAACAATGTTGTTTATTCAAAACTCCTTTGAAAATACTTGTGTGGTTTTGGAATGCCGAGATGTCGGTGTTGAAGTGGAGAAATGGAGAATGGTGATGTTTATGAAAAATGCACAGTGTCCTAATACTATGACGACCAATCTTACCCTGTGCGACCACATTTACCCCCATATGGGAACGGGGCTTAGTCATGTAGTTTGCTCTTATTAGTATGGGATACCTCATCGACGGAGATGACTCGTTATGCATGAGGGGATGGTCCGAGGACCTACCCCCTGACCGGGTCCTCACACAAGTTGGTGGGGAGGATAGAAGGTTCCACCATAAACCGCCGGACAAAACTATGAGTCCTCACACTTAGGGTTTCTGACGGGAAACTGGACTGGGTGTCGATGGAAAGTGTATATGGGAAGGATCCTATACTAGCATGAGCAAATGAGAGGCTATGGTCGGTGGCTCAACTTCGCATACACCTGTATGGCGGGACGTGGCTGACACGATGAGTTACCGGATGGGTGTGGGCTAAAAGCGTGCTACCTCTGCAGAGGGTTTAAAACTATTCGAATAGCCGAGTCCTCGGATATGGACAGTTGGGAGGCCCTACTTGGACCATGTGCAAGTTTTTGAAAGACTTTGAGTTTTAAAAGAAAAGAGAAGTGGAGAATGTTCCATACACCTATACCAACGGATCGGTATGAGCTTGTTGGAGGAAGTGGACCATGACGGGCTATTGTCGGAAAAAGGAGGAGTTTTGGAGAAACGGATAAAATGGTGATTTCTTTAAAAGTTAGTTATAAAACTCTTCTTACTTTTTTCAATAAAGATATAGAGATGTTTTAAATAAATAAAAGTTTGAAATTAAAATAAAACTATTGCAAACTCATGTTGGGGTAGTTTGCGAGTACAATCAAATGTACTCATATTGGTTTCGTCCCTGGCTATTGTCCTAGCCAGACTACGAGGAGGAGCACTACGCCAAGCAGGAGTATGGCGACTTCTATGCGAACTAAGGATCTCCACAAGTCAGCTGCCTGTCGGGTCGTCTTCGTTAGGATTTGATGTCTACTACGCCGTAACTTCCGCTGATATTTTGGTTTGGCCCATGAAGGCACCTATGTAAGACTTGGTCTAAAAGACCATTTATGTAAGACTTTTAATTCGGTATTGTAATGGATGTAAACTTTGGTATCCAATTCGGATTATGTGCAACGACAGACTGATCACGGGATCGTTGTGTTAAGCATAATCGGGTATTTCGGACAGCTAGTCCGGGGTCCCCACAGTGTCCTGGGATGTCGCCCAGATCTACTGGGAGGTGGCCGCGCCACTGCCTTGGAGCGACGCCCACCTCCCCGAGGGGTGGCACCTCAACAAGCGGCGCGTCCACGTGCCTCCCGTTCCGCGCTCGGCCGGGCGCGCACGGAGAAGATCATGCGCCGCCGGTCGATGCTGCCCGCGGACCTCGTCCACGACCCCGCCTTCGCCCTGAACTCACGGCTATGGCACCGGTGGTTCGAGCTCGAGCACGACCAGCGGCGCCGTCGAGAGTTCGCCGCGTCTGCGCCGGAGGACTACCAAGGCCCGGCGGAGGACGAGTTCCCTGCCCTCGTCGGCCTCGAGTCAGACGAGGACTCCGACATTGACTGGGATGACGAGGGCGGGTGACATCGAGGAGGAGCCTCCCGTGAAGATGGAGGTCGACGCGCGCCGGCGGCCAGCCCGCAGCCCGCCGTCGATGACGACGCCTCGCTCCAGATGGGCCTCGACGCCTCCAGCTTGGAGGAGCTCGAGCGACGAGGATGAGTAGGACGCCGGCGTGATGCCAACAGGCTGGAGCCGCGCCGCCCATTTTCCCTACGACGACGCCGGCGCCGCCCTTCTCCGACCTGGAGCCGTAGATAGGCTTCTTCTTTTTTTCTGTCACTGGCCCCCGAGCCCTATCGAACCTACTTAATATGTAATTTTAATTTCCTACTGTCCTCTTCGTTTTTGCGCTGGGCCGTTGGGGGGCACCCCCAACCCAAAAGGGACAGAGGCCCAATTTCTGTCGCGGACCGCCCCAAACGGACAGAATCGGTCCATGTTACCTGTCCGTATGCGGGGGACCGTTGGAGGTGCCCTTAGGTAAAGAGCCCCAGGTCGACCGTCAAGAACATGCAAGGATGATCATGAAGATGGACAAGAAGATCGCCAACAAGATGAGAAGAGAAGAGGACAAAAAGAGGAGATAGTGGCACTCGCACTTGTCTGGAGATCAAACCCGCGAAGGCCTTACACGTACCGGACAGGTCTGACACTTGTCTAGCGAACCTTTGTTTGGTCGTCGGACTGTCCGGCGTCCTGTGCCAGACTGTTGGGGCCTAGACATCGAGGACGTGTGCGTCAACCGCCAGACTTGTCCCGCGCATGTGCGGCTCCTCTCAGTTTGATATGGACTATCCGGCACGTCACGCCAGATTGTCCGGTGCCTGGAACCTCGCGAAACAAACCGAGGCCCGCAACGCCGGACTATCGGACAACTGCTTGTGAGCAGGAAAACAGTCACATCCCATGTATCTCCACCTTCCACCTACCCTTGCCCTAGTTTATAAATACTTCTTCAAGGTTCAAATCTAGGTTTAGAGAAAAAAATTAGGTCCCTTCATTCCCCATGTGTGGAATCCAAGACTCCGATGAGATTATGGTGTATCTCATGTAGCTACACTCCCTCCCCCCTCCAAGATTATAGTAGACCTTACCAATCTTGCTCTCACGAGCCAATTTGAGAAAGTGGTTTCAACAATGGTAAGATTGGCTTGATTCGTGAGATCAGGAGGTCTCTCTTGGGAGATTGCTGCCGGGTGAATGCATTGAGCAGGTTTTGCCGTTTATCTCCCTTCGATTTGTGTTCCCTCCCACTCGTTCTTACACGGACCCCCCTACCCCCACGTTTTTCCCTCGTGTTCATCGCGTTCTTCGCCGTCAATCTGTGAAGGTCGGGCCATCCCACATCATATGGTATCAGAGATTTGGGTTGCTACGGATTTGCAACGTGTTTCCACCCCATAATTTCCCTTTCCACCAACTAAATTTCTTACACATCAAAATTTAGAAAATCCACAAAAATAGTCTTTGGTGCAATTTTGAATCCACCGAAAACTATATAAAAATCCACAAATTTCTGGTGCTGCTTCTCGAGTACCGAGCCACAATTTTCAGGGTGAAAGCACAAGGTCTAGCCTTCATTGGTTGTACCTGGCAATGGTCTTGCTGAACGCATTGTTTTGAAATCTCTGTTAGAGAGATATTTGTATATTGTAGTTTCCCTATTAGATAGGGGGCTCCCTGCATATTTACACCTGTACATGTACTATATTGTGGCCTTTGGCCCCGTGGAATACAAGTTGCTTATTCCTAACATGGTATCAGAGCCAAGGTTTCGAGTTCGAGTTCTGGTTTGCGCAATTTGTTCTAAAATTGTTGCTGCCCCCTCTTTGTCCACGTATAGGACTCTTGAGCCATACCTCTGAGACTCGCGCGCCGTCGCTCTCTTCCGGTTGCACGTGTTGGCCTCTCCCTCCCCGAGTCACACGTGAGAAGGGGTGTTGAAGTGTATAAGTGAATTGTCTGACCCTTTCCGTCAGATCGGTCTTTTGGAATAGTGGTCAGCGCATGAAGCTTGACAACATGGTATCAGGGCTAGGTCTTTTTTTTAGCACGCACAACTCGTGCTGTGATCCTCTCGTCGCGCCGCGTCGTGCTCGTGTCCGACTGCTGTCGCTGCTCCCTTCTCCTTCTATCTCGTGTGAAAATCATCCTCGTCGTCTCCGGCGGCCCTGCCCGTCCCCGGCCGGCTCCGCCCCCTGCTCCGGCCAAGCTCGTCTCCGCCGACCTCGTCCCGGCCGCCCTCATCCTCGGCCGCTCCGTCTCCGGCCGCCCTCATCCCCGGCCGCCCCGTCTCAGCGTTCGGCGTGTGTCTTTCGCTGCCCCGCCATGCGATTCCCTGTGCTCGTAGAGGCCATCCGCTGCCGTCCTCCGGCCATCCGCTGCCGCCCTCCAGGCCGCCGTCGCTGCCCCAGACCGCCCGTCGCCGTCGCCCCTCAAGGCCGTCCGCCGCGACTCCCTCAGGCCGTCCGTCGCTGCCCTCTCCAGGCTGCCCCAGGCCGTCCGCCGCCGCCCCAACCAGGCCGCCGTCGCTGCCCCAGGCCGCCCGTCGCTGTCGCCACCCTTTCCGGCCGCCGCCGTCCGCCGGCCACCACCGTTCCCTGGCCGCCGCCGTCCGTCGTCTTGGGTTGCTGCTTGACCCCCCAGGTTCTGTCTGAGGCTTCGAGCTCGGTCTTCTCGAGCAGTCCGTGTGGTTCTCGATCCAATCTGGATCGGCGTTGACCAGTTTTCGTTGTTAAAAAAAAAAGGTAAAAAAAAAGATCTGATCTGTTCCACGATGTTGCTGTCTGCTGCTGATCCCGTTATAGGCTGTCCCGAGCTTCGTCTTTGCTCAGTGCTGCTCTGGGTTCCTTGTTGCCTATTTCGTCGTCTCCCTCGATGACGTCTGCATGCCGCTCTACGTCGACTCTCGCGGCTTCTGCCCGCAGTTATGGCCGCTCTACGTCGACTCCGTCTATATCGACTCGCCGCTCTCCGGTGACTCTCGCGACTTCTGCCCGCAGTTATGGCCGCTCTACGTCGACTTCGTCTATGTCGACTCGCCGCTCTACGCTGACTATCGGGGCTTCTGCCCGCTGTTGTGGCCGCTCTACGTCGACTCCATCTATGTCGACTCGCCGCTCTACGTCGACTCTCGCGGCTTCTGCATGTGGCGTCTTTCACTGCGCGTGAGATCGCGCAACTCCGATGCCTGCTTCTACTTGGGACTCTTCACCGACAGGTTCTGCTGGTTCTGCGACTGACTTTTCTGGCACCGAGAGACCACCTTCTTCTCATTCAGGTACATCCCCTTGGATTCTTGATATTGGAGCATCTTTTCATATGACTTACGATTCTTCCGCCTTGAGCTCTATTCGACCTGTCGAGTTTCCTGTCTCTCTTCGTACTGCCGATGGTACTCCCATCCCCGTTGCTAGTCGAGGCACTCTTAGCAGTCCCGCGTTTCATGTTCCTTCTGTCGCTCATATTCCTCGACTCACCATGCAGCTTTTCTCTGGTAGTCAGATTGTCGATTCTCGTTGTAGGGTCACTCTAGACTTTGATTCCTGTTCTGTTCAGGATCGTTGTACGGGCGCTTTGCTTGGTGCTGGTCCCGACGCCATGATGGTCTATGGGAGCTTGACTGGCTTCGTTTCCTTCCGCTGCCACCGCCGCCAGTCTCTTGACCCAGGTTGCCGCAGCCACCAGCTCTTTTCAGCAGTGGCATCATCGTCCTGGCCATTTATGTGGTTCTCGTCTCTCGTCTCTAGTTCATCGTGGTGTTCTAGGGTCTGTCTCCGGAAATGTTTCTTTGGATTGTCTGGGTTGTAGGCTTGGTAAGCAGATTCAGCTACCATATCCTCTTAGTGATTCTGTGTCCGAGCGTCCTTTTGATCTCGTTCATTCAGATGTTTGGGGTCCGGCTCCCTTCGCTTCGAAAGGGGGTCATCGCTACTATATTATCTTTATAGATGATTACTCACGATACACTTGGATTTACTTTATGTCCTCTCGTAGTGAGGTTCTCTCTATCTATAAGCGTTTGCTGCCATGGTTCACACTCAGTTCTCTACACCTATTCGTGTGTTCCGTGCTGATTCTGCTGGTGAGTATATCTCCAAGCATTTGCGTGGTGTTCTTGCTGAGCAGGGCACTCTCGCTCAGTTCTCTTGTCCCGGTGCACATGCTCAGAATGGCGTTGATGAGCGTAAGCATCGTCATCTTCTAGAGACTGCTCGTGCGATGATGATCGCTTCTTCTCTCCCGCCACATTTCTGGGATGAGGCTGTCTCTACCTCGGTCTATCTCATTAACATTCAGCCTTCTGCCGCCCTTCAGGGTGGTATTCTTCTCGAGCGACTATGTGATCGCTCTCCTGACTATTCCATGTTGGTCTGTTTGGTTGTGTTTGCTATGTTCTCCTCGCTCCTCGTGAACGCACCAAACTAACCGCTCAGTCTGTTGAGTGTGTTTTTCTCGGATATAGTGATGAGCATAAGGGCTATCGATGTTGGGATCCCGTGGCTCGTCGGATGCGTATTTCGGGACGTGACGTTTGACGAGTCTCGTCCTTTCTTTCCACGCTCGACCTCCTCGACCTCTACTGTGGAGGATCTCTCTTTTCTTACTTTTCTGATTCTCCTCCCGATATCCCTCATATTCCTCCTCCTCCCCCGGATCCGGTGCCATCTACTCCGATGCCTTCTTCTCCTCCTTCATCGACGCCTTCTTCTCCTCCTTCGTCGCCGTCTTCTTTCATCCTCCCCGCCTCCGCCTTTTCCTGTTGCTCCTTCTCATCCTACTTTTCCTTTCTATTATACTCGTCGTCACGTGTTGTGACCGAGTCATCTGATGCACCCTCTACTTCTGGTGCACCGTCTCAGCCGACTTACTCTCTTCGTACTCGGCCTTGTCCTGCACCTGATTTCTTTGATCCTGCTACCTATAGTGTTTCGACTGTCCAGAGCCGACTATGTATCGTGAGGCTGTTGTTCATCCTGAATGGCAGCTTGCCATGGCTGAGGAGATTGCTGCGCTTGAGCGCACTGGTACGTGGGAGATCGTTCCTCTTCCTCCTCGTGTTCGTCCTATCACATGTAAGTGGATCTATAAGGTTAAGACCCGCTCTGATGGGACTCTTGAGCGTTACAAAGCTCGTCTGGTTGCTCGTTGCTTTCAGCAGGAGCATGCCGTGATTATGATGAGATTTTTGCTCCAGTGGCTCACATGACCACTGTTCGGACTCTTCTTGCTGTGGCATCTGTTCGCCATTGGTCTGTGTCTCAGCTTGATGTTAAGAATGCCTTTCTTAATGGTGAGTTGCGTGAGGAGGTTTATATGCAACCACCACCGGGGTATTCTGTTACGATGGCATGGTCTGCCGTCTTCGTCGCTCTCTCTATGGCCTTAAGCAAGCCCCTCGTGCATGGTTTGAGCGCTTTGCTTCTGTGGTCACAGCTGCTGGTTTCTCTTCCAGTGCTCATGACCCTGCGTTGTTTGTTCACTCTTCTCCTCGTGGTCACACTCTTCTTCTTCTGTATGTTGATGACATGATCATCACTGGTGACGACCCGGAGTATATTGCCTTTGTCAAGGCACGTCTGAGTGATCAGTTTCTTATGTCGGATCTTGGTCCGCTTCGTTACTTTCTTGGGATTGAGGTTTCGTCCACCTCTGATGGTTTCTTTATATCCCAAGAACGGTATATTCATGATCTTCTTTCTCGTGCCGCTCTTACTGATGAGCGTACTGTTGAGACTCCCATGGAGCTCAATATTTCTGTTCGTGCGTCTGATGGCGATCCTCTCTCTGATCCGACTCGTTATCGACATCTTGTCGGGAGTCTCGTCTATCTGGCTGTTACTCGCCCTGATATTTCTTATCCTGTCCATATTCTGAGTCAGTTTGTTTCTGCTCCCACTTCGGTTCACTATAGTCACCTTCTTCGTGTTCTACGCTATCTTCGTGGAACGATCTCGCTTTGTCTCCTCTTTCCTCGTTCTAGCTCGTTACAGCTTCAGTCCTACTCCGATGCTACTTGGGCTAGTGATCCTTTGGATCGCCGTTCACTTTCCGCTTACTGTGTTTTCCTTGGTGGTTCTCTCATTGCCTGGAAGACGAAGAAGCAGACCGCAGTTTCCCGTTCGAGTGCAGAAGCTGAGTTGCGAGCTATGGCTCTTTTGACAGCTGAGGTGACTTGGTTACGGTGGTTACTTGCAGATTTTGGTGTCTCTGTTATGACACCCACGACTCTTTTGTCAGACAGTACAGGTGCTATTAGCATTGCACGTGACCCAGTGAAGCATGAGCTTACTAAGCATATTGGCGTTGATGGTTCTTTTGTTCGTGCTAGTGTGCAGGATCAGATTATTGCGCTCCAGTATGTGCCTTCAGAGTTACAGTTGGCGGATTTTTTCACGAAGGCCCAGACTAGAGCACAGCATAGTTTTTTCCTCTCCAAACTCAGTGTTGTGGATCCACCATGAGTTTGAGGGGGGGTGTTAGAGAGATATTTGTATATTGTAGTTTCCCTATTAGATAGGGGGCTCCCTGCATATTTACACATGTACATGTACTATATATTGTGGCCTTCGGCCCCCGTGGAATACAAGTTGCTTATTCCTAACAATCTCAATCTTCTCCAGCGTGAAAACTCAAGATACTTGATCTGGCGACGACAATACTTGTGCACTGTTTCCTTTTAGAGGTGTCGCTTTTGGAGAACCTGTTTTGCGGTCCGGGTGCTGTCTTCGGTGGTGGTTGTTAATATATTTCCTTTATCAAAAAAAAAATGTGTACAAGTGTCTGTGAGAGAGAGACAATATATGTCGTGTTTATGTTTTGTACATGAAAAAGTTAATATACATGTTTCATTTACACCAGATCACAACTCACAGCACACGCCAGGGTGCATCTCAACTCACACTCAGTCTCCCTGCACATGACGTAGCGCGATCTGGTTATCTACACACTTGCTCATCTACCTTTCCCTGGAAACACGTCAGCTTGTCTATCAGCTGCGGATGCAATACATTTTTTAGATGGACGCATGCGCTTTCAGTTAGACAGTAAGTACATCGTGAGACCGCTGTGAACTTTGCACACCTCTTTCCAGCACCCTCGCTCGTTGCCCTGACGCCTCATGCTAATCACGAATATAAACCCCCCAGCTCCAAGCGATCTCTGATCGACCGGAGGAGCGAACACCATGGCCTCCCGTCTCCACCATTTCCTCCTACTCGCCGCGTTCCTCCAGCTGCTTGCCGCCACATCCGTGGTGACGGCCGGCGACGTCGCGGCAGACAATGGGGAAAATGTGCGCGTGGAGGTCTACTACGAGTCGCTGTGCCCCTACTCGGTGCGCTTCTTGGTGAACCATCTCGCCGGAGCTTTCAAGGACGGTCTCCTCGACGGCGCCGATGTCATGCTCGTCCCCTACGGCAACGCCAAGGTCGGCACGTTCGGCGCCATGTCCTGTCAGGTGCTCTCCTCGCACGCGATCCGTTCTCCCATCTCTTTTCTCACCTTGTCAAAAACGACCGTCAGAGTAGAACTTGGGTCAGTTACTTACTGTTTGTCAGTCCACGACACTGACGCTAATACTGTTGGGATTTTGGTTTGTTGCAGCATGGCTACGATGAATGCCTTCTGAACACAGTGGAAGCTTGCGCCATCGAGGCGTGGCCAGATCAGGTAATTAATACACTCCTCTCATCGCAAACTCTGCTTAGGTCGAGCTTCACCACCCAAACATAATGTGACGACTGTGATAAAATAAATGCAAACTGAACTTGTTCTTATTATCAGACTAGTTTTATAGAGAGTATTTAACAACATCATCTTAATTTGTAAGCCGTAACCTGAGGTCAGAATTCTAAGTTCAGACTATGACATTTCTGCTACAAATCTTGAGACTCCAATTACAGTTACTCCTGAATATGATTGCAGAAGGTGCATTTCGGTTTCATCTACTGCATCTCGGACCTGGTGATGAAGAACAGGCAGAGGGAGTGGGAGTCCTGCTTCCAACAACAGGGGCTTGACCCTAGGCGTGTCACCCAGTGCTACAAGACTGGTCATGGCCTCAAGGTCCGTTCCTATCACCTCTGCGTTGAATCAGTCGCATACACTCTCTATACCAATTAAGTTTCTAACCACAGTGGTTTGCATTTTGTTTTGCTTGGTCCAGCTTGCGCTCGAGCATGGGAGACAGACTGCTCAGCTTGTGCCTGCACACAAGTTCGTTCCATGGGTCGTGGTTGATGGCAAGCCGCTCTACAATGTAAGCGGGCGGCCACTCTTCCTCAAGTTTCTGATCCAGCTATGATGGATGATAGCTCTTTTTTACTAACTGATTGCTCTGTTTCTGCTCCTTGCGGTTTCAGGACTACACCAACTTTGAGTCTTACGTGTGCAAGGCGTACAAGGGCAATCCTCCCCAGGCTTGCCAAGGCCTGGGCCGTGACTACCCAGTCATACAGCAGGCGGTGGAGGGAGGCAACAGCGGCGGTTATAACTCCGGCGACATCCAGCCTGATCGTGCTGACGAGGACGGCGTCGAGGAGATTAAGATGGCGCTGGCAGATGGCGAAAATTGATGAGACGTGTTTCCTCTTGGGGGATCTTATAAGTGAACATAGGGCATGATGACATGATGTTCATCTTTCTGATCAGAATAATTATGGAGATGTAGATCGCGCGATAATAAATTGAGTAGACTGATCTGGTCTGCTGGGTTGAAGGACCTGATGAATCAGAATAATTATGCTTCTGTACGGTTGGTTTGGCGTGTGCTGCCATGTATGCAGCTGTCCGGTCATGTTGCCACCACCTCAGAATGGCCGGTCTGCACTGTCTTGCCTTTTCGTTCAGGTACAAGCATGAGGCGAGCGCGGCCGCGTAGGTGAACCGTTCGGCATTGACCAATGCGGGCTGGCGGATCATAGTGTTGGATTCGGCGTCGGAGAGGGCCAATAGAACTTGTGTCCGAGTGGGTTTCGAATTTGTATTCGATTCGGTCCGTTGCTGTTGCCTGTGCGTGTATAAAAGTACACCCAGCCACCCAGGCGTCGTGGAACGTACCTTGTGTCAAGTTGAAGGAGTATTTGCAATCGAGTTCCTGTTCCAAACTTCGAAGCGAGAGATCGATGGCTTGCTTCTCGGCGCCTCATCACGTTGCGCAATCACCATGCGCGGGATCAGCGCCGGCGCCGCCATCTCCGTGCTGCCGCCCGTCCAACTCCACCTCGCTATCATCGGTGTCGCAGCCCTTCCATCCTCGCCGTATCTTTGTGTGGTGGCAGCGTCCTCGTTTCGGATGGTTCAAGCTCAACTTCAGCGGCTCGGTCTACAGCGACGGTTCGACCCGGGCCAGCACCGGCGGCGCCATCCGGGACTGCAACGGCAGGGTTCTCCTAGCGTTCGCCGAGCCGACGGAACACTCGACGGCTGGCATCGTGGAGGCGCGGGCGCTGATTCGCGGGCTGTGGCTAGCGCTGAGTTGCTTCGTGGAAAGGCTGGTGGTGGAAGGCGATGATCGGGTGCTGGTGCAGCTCCTGCGCGGCGAGGGGACGCAGACGCGCATACCGCAGGCCATGCAGGAAGAGATCCTCGAGCTGCTCGGCCGCTTCTCGGCGTGCGAGGTGCAACACGTCTATGGCGAGGCCAACCAGGTCGCCCACGTCCTGTGCCGGGAAGCATACGAGCGTCCGGGAGTGTGGGTGGGCGGGCTCATGCCGCTCGCCGTCTGGGAGAAGGCGCAAGACGACGTGCACGGTGTGCCGCACGAGCGCATCTGCGAGAAGAAGGCGGACATGTATTGAGAAGAAACTAGAAAGTATGCTGAGCGAGACGACGAGCTAAACGATGCAGAGAAAGGAAGCGTACCAAAAGGGATGTCAGCGCAACCAAGTGTAACTCGTTTTTCCTCTTCCAAGGGTTCTTGTAAATTGCCCCATATATGTACCGTATAGTCGCAATAAAGACGGTATATCCCCTCGTGCTTGTAATACTCTTCCATTATAGTGAAGTTGCGCCTTCGTGTGCTGATGGTTTTTTCCCGTAAGGTTTTCCAATTAAAAATTTGTGTCCCGTTGTGTTTCGTTTGATCTCAATTTGCTAACAAGTGGTACAGCCATGTTCCTAAGGTCCACTCCATTTCGTACGCCGTCTCTTGTGATCCAAATTGCAACTCTCGAAGACAACACGAATTTCCGCCGCGTCAATCCACTAAAAGAGTACCCAATTCATTGTAAGCTAAGCCGGCGAGTCCGATAGGACAACAGACACCGATTCGTGAGCCCTCTAAGCGCAACAAGAGGGTCTATTTTATGGGGCTGACTAGCTCTCAGTCGGCTGAGATTCTCAGTCGATTGTATATGTATTATTAGTGTTGTAGTATTTGGTTGTCTTCGCCTCCATATTTTTTTTTTAGGGCGACCACCATAGTCGGCTGGGCTTGTCCTTCACAATACGTGAGTTTGAAGTGAGAAGTTGGGCCTTATAACAGGAAGAAGTAAAGGACCGTGTTGTTTTTGAAATTTTTATTGTCATATGTTTGAGTGGAGATTTTTGCCTCCCGATCTCCAGTGCTCGCTCCAATTTAAAAAAATTAAAAATCATATTTATGAGTATTTTTTTTGAGTGTAGCCAATAGTATATCACACGAATGTGCAAAATATAAAATTCAAATACTTTGTATTTTGGGCTCCACAAAAATGACAAAAGTGTGAATCTATGCATGCATATTTTTAAACCTCTAAGTTTTACCTGATTATTTATTTTTTTGTAGACCATAATACAAAGTATTTTAAATTTACATTTTGCACGTTTGTGTGATATATCATTGGCTGCATCCGGATTTTTTTACAATTTTTTTTGAAACTCACAAATACGATTTTCGATTTTTTTTTAATGGAGTGAGCATTGGAGCTCGGGAGCCAAAAATACTTTCCGCATATGTTTGCGCTTCACATGTTATTAGCTTGAGATTTTCCTACTATTGGTCTTTTAAGACAAAATCAATCCGGCGCCTTCAGTGTGTCTGGTTGTTTAAACAAATTATTTTATTTACAATTTTTTCTGGAACCTTATATAATCTACATAAAATATAGGTGGTTTTTATTTCCCATTTTTAGCCAAAACATCCCCAAGCAAAAATTCCAGTTACAACCATGTTGTAACTAGGAAAAACTCATTTCAATAATATAAAAATTATTTTGTAAATGGTGTGCGACTGATAAAAAAATCAGTTGCGACTATGGTGCAAGTGGAAAATATTCAGTTGCCAAATCCATTTTGTAATCGTGTGTCAATAATAAAAAATCGGTTGCAACCAATGTGCAACGGATAAAAAAATCATATGGGGCCATCATACAACCGGAAAATATTTTGTTACAACAAGAGTGCAACTGGAAATATTAAATAAAAAATGAAAGCAATTGCAATCAGTGTGCAACTAATAAAAGATTCATTTGCAGTGGTGTGCAACTGATAAAAAATTCAGTTGCGAAAATTGTGCAACTAGAAAATATTCACTTGCAATCAGTTTGCGACTGAAAATTTCATTATCAAAAAAATCCATCTACTGTGTGTGACTAATAAAAAAAATCTGTTGTAGATGGTGTGCAACAGATTAAAAAATCAGTTGTGACCGTTGTCACGTGTATCGAGTGACACTCCGGGTGGTGGACCATGGCACTAGCTAGGTCTGGTTAGGCTCGGGAGAGAAGATACTCCCTCCGTTCAAAATACTTGACATGGATTTGTCCAAATTTGGATGTATTTAGACGTGTTTTAGTGTGTATATATACATGCGAATTTGGACAAATCCAAATCAAGTATTTAGAACGGAGGAAGTAGAAGGGTGGTCGCGTGTGTGTGGTGGGAGTAGGAAGAAGATATGGAATGAGAAGGGATAAATGACGGCGGTCGTGGGCCTTACCATGAACACGTTTTGTGGTTATTGACCGTGCTCATGATCACGCATGAGGGAGCTCCTTCGTTGTCTAACATAGATAGTGGTTTGTCTTTATATCGGTCCTTCATCGTTATTTCTATGAAATTAATTTATATGAGTTGATATGTTTTCAAGAAAGATATAGGGTTGCCATTCCTCTAGAATAGGGGTTCAATTCGGTTGAACTAGTCTTGAAATAAAGTATTCGACATGTGGGAGGACTTCCACAAATATAGAAAGCAGTTATCAGATCCATTCTCTCTCGTAAATCACTAGATATTATGTTTTCTCTGTTTTGGTTGAGATTGTAGTACACTAAAATGGTTTACTGTTTGGGTGGATTCTTGCATCTTGAGTATGTAGAGCCAGGTGTGAACAAATACTTGTTGTACCGTATTGGTACGATGCTCTGAGTCAACAAAATGTATTTTTGAAGGAACATATATTATGTAGCGCCCCAAATTAGGTATGGATATATTAGGTCACATATAATGGTTCCCACACAGAATGATTGCCAAATTGGAAGAGGGATAAATGTAATTTTTTTAACCATCTCCTAGGTAAGATATGATATCTTACTAGCTGAATGCCCGTGCGTTGCTACGGACCAAATAAATATGTAGATTTTCGTCTCATTTCATGTTCACGTTGAACTGAATTTTTTTTTTTCTGTATGGAACTACAAAGGACTTTCAGTTTTCAGATGTGTATGGCTTTCTTGTTACTATGTCGACCTCATACATCAGCCTCCGATATAGACCAAACACAATCTATATGTAAGAACATAGAATTCCGTGGTCTACTCAGGCAAAGTCCAGTCCAGTTTACCTGTACAAATCGTGACCCTGAGTGTACCAGTTATCATCTTTGTCGGCCAAAGTAATTCCACATGATGGCAAATAGACAACCTACTGAAATTTCAGTTTCTGATTGGTGTCCCCACTATAATTGAGCATTTATAATATGGCCAAACAACCTACAATAACCTGAATTAATGTTTTTTTAAGAGTCCAAGCATCACAAATAACTAAATTCCCATAAGATTTTGTGAGTACCTCTTTTGTCCAGATTCTCTAGTCCCTCTTCACGATGTGTCTGTATCTAAAGCTGCATCTTGATTACCGGAGATACTGTTCTCGCATCGATCTCCACTGACGTCCATGTCAATCTCATCCGGCAACTCCTCTCTGAGCAGCGGCAATACACGTGGTACCAGCAAAGTTCCCACCACTATTGCAGTATCACCAATACCCGTTAGACTTTCATATTCCTGGAACCTGGACCATCAACATCCTCCCGCTAAGCAATGGGTATCATAGCTAAGAATGAAAGAGCTAATCATTTCTGCACAAAAACATGCTTTCAGGCAATCAACATTGTGTAAAGCGAAAGAAATTAACAAATGAAGAAAACATATCGAAGAATGAAAGATGTACAGAATATTGATGACATCCTGAGAGTTATACGGTAGATGGACCAAATACTAATATAGATTCGAGATAAGTATGTGGGTATTCACATGACACAAGAAATTAAAATAAGTACTCTCAGAAAATGCAGACATTTAAGGTGATATCTTGATTCAGGAGCCCGGAGTCCACACATCATACATAAGTTTAATTGCAGGAGGAAATTGTGCGTCTGTAACATGGTTCTAGAATTCAGTCTGACTACCAGGACATGAACCTTTAAAATAAAAATAAGAGCTGTGAATGTAACAGAAAGAACATAAGGTTATTACCTTTTGTCGATGAATCGAGGACCAAGGACCTGCCGCTATGATCGAGAGCAATAAATATAACGCAAATAATCATGGGAGAAATAAAGTTCCCCTCTGTGGAATTTTCCTCAACTTATTTACGATAAAGTTAAGCTTTTCTGATGATTGTGTCTGTTTTTTTAATTTGCAAAAAGAAAGATGATTATACTGGTCATAGAGATTAAACATAAAAGGGAAAGCAAATTGCGAATGACCAAGACCTGATTGTGATCCCACAAGATAACCGTGGTACTGATATTCACACATCTTCAAAATCCATGGATTTAAATTGTAGCATTTATCGTCTTGAAAGAAAAGAGATAATCCTGCGGGAAATTAATTCAGAACAAGAAATCAGTAATCTTAGTAAGATAACTGACATAAATAAAATTGGAAATTTGGATACACATATGAGTAATATATAGACGGATTCATCTCTGTGTTTTAGTAGTGGAAAAGAGATAGAGAACACGTACGCACACTATATACATGGATTCAGCTGTTCAACACGCTCAGACGCATCAAGAATTGCTCATGTCCACGCATTGCCGGCGTCCGTTTTCAGATACTCGTCGATGATGCCATTAAGCTGCACATCTGAGAGCTTTCTGCGGCTACTCTTTACCCAATCGAGTTCCCTGCCTCTAAACCTCCTTCTGACCTAGTTGGATTCATGGTGAAAACCTAACCAGCTAGTCAACATGGTTAAGATGTCGACGGCGGCGCCGCCGCCATCACCCATACATGCACGCCCCTTGCTCCATGCAGTGGGCGCGAGATCTGGCGGCCAACACCTATCCAATCCCCTTCTTCAACGCAATGAGCGCGGACTCCATTGGAAGTGGTATGAACTCGACGTTCGCGAGGCTTGGGGAAGAGGAGGGACCAGATTGGCGGCGACATGGAAGCCGGGATTCATGTAAAGGAGAGGCTGGCAGCGGCACGGTGACTCGCGGTTGTGAGCGAGATGGCGGCGCGCGGATCTGAAGGCGAGCAGGTTGGGTTGTCTCCCCTGCTGCTGGTGCGAGATTTCTCCTGGGCTTGGGTCATCAGGTACATGGGCCGAGGCAAGCGAACAGGCAGACGAAGGGAGCGAGCCGTGGTTCGCCGGCGAGGCACGAAGTACCAACTCCCATTTAATAATAAAGATTATCGAAGATAAGACAATTTTCGTCATTGTACAACATGTCATTTCTTCGTTACACATTTTCTAGTCTAATTTTAATCACTCCATATTTTTTTGGAGCATGCAGATATTAATATGAGAGATAATGCTGATATAATGTATATATAACATGTTATTTGTCTTATCTAAATAACATTAATTTTCGTAGGCACATGTCCTTAGTTGTGCCTAAGAAGCTTTTGTATAATAATTGCAGTAAGTGGATTTTCAGTTGCACATGTATTCTCTGTAAGGCGTGCTGGTTTTGTTCATAATATTGTTTGTTTCAGGTTTGTGATAAGCTACACGAGTCATGACAGTATCCCAGTCGCCCATCGATCCATCGCTAGCTCCTAAATTACAAATACATCCGGTGTCTCTTTCCTCAGCGACGACACTGACGTACACAAGGAAAACACTCAGCCGAGGCGTGGCGCGCCAGAGCATCAGTCTTGTCAATTTCGGGGTATTCCGATCCACAAGGTTCACCACTCCAAAGGACCCGTGTATACTTCTGGCTGTCCAATTGTAATTGCATGTAACTTGTGAGAGCCATATTAGTAAATTTTGGATCCAACTTGGATCCATCGGTTGATGTTTACGGGCAACTGCACTACGGGATCCTAGTCGTTTTTACCTAGCAGGCGATAGCACAGTAACCAGTCCCAGTAGTCCACAATAATATGCAGTAGGATCGATCCACCGCAACCTCCAAATCACAACATCATGCTGTGTCTCTTTCCTCAACGACGACCACTGATAATGGCAGAAATTACTCAGCTGCGGCGCGCCAGAGGACCTGCTAGGTAGTCTTGTTGTTCCAATCCACAAAGATCCAGCACTGAGCTAGCCGCGACTCTCCCAACCAATTGCATGCATTGCTGAATCCATCTATTTCGAGGGTCGCCCGTGGTTGGCCCGGCCTCCTCCCTTGTTGGCGCGAAAGGGATACTTAAATTGCTGGCCGATTTACCTAGCGAGTGTAAACCAAGGAGATCGAACTGCCTATTTATCCACCCACTACAAGGCACAATCGATACACTGCGCACCTAACCTACGTACAAAGGAAATAACTATATATATTCAGTAGCTAGTTTTATCTGCAACCACGAGACACAGGCTAGAGTGCACCGTACACGTCGTGAATCAAAATGGTGTTGTCCGACGAAGCTGTGGCCGCCGTGGTGCCCATCCTGGTGTACTGGGCCTACTCCGGCGTGCACGCGGCGCTTGGCCATGGACACGTCATGGACAAGTACCGGCTGAACACCAAGGCTGAAGAGGACAGCAGGAACACAGTGTCCAAGCGTTCCGTCCTCGCGAAAGTCCTCATGCAGCTCGTTGCCGTCACCGTGCTCACCCCTGTAAGTAACTAATACATCATGCATGCACATGCACGTACACAGCTCCTGATCGATGGCCCCGTTTAATTATTCTGTATATATGTGATCGAGCATGCAGGTTATAGCAGGAAAAGGAGTAGCTAGGCGCCGCACCGGCGGCGACGTCGTCGTCGTACCTGACGGCGGCGCGGCAGATCGCGGTGACGGTGGTGCTGTACGACGTGTACCGGTACGCGTGGCACCGGCTGGCGCACCGGAGCCGGTTCCTGTACCGGCACCTCCACTCGTGGCATCACCGCCTGGTCGTGCCCTACGCGTTCGGCGCCAAGTACGGGCACCCGGTGGAGGCCCTCATCGCCGACACCGCCGGCGCGTCGCTCGCCATCCTGGCCTCCGGCATGTCGTCGTCGCCGCGCGCCACGGCCCTGTTCCTCTCGCTCTGCAACATCAAGGGCATCGACAACCACTGCGGCTCGGTAAACTGTTAACATGTATTATAAAAGATTTTATATAAAATTGTTTCTAATTATGTGGGCATGTATGATGCAATTACCACAACAATCAATGAAAATATGACACTATCAATTATTATCTAGTGATTAAACAATAATAATTAGGAGAAACTGTTCACAAAGACAAGAATAGACGTATCGATTTTTTTTACCGAGCTAAACGAGTAGCTCATAACTCGAATCATTTACTGTCTAAAATTAAAACTCGTCTCGACTCGTTTAACAACAAGTTCGATCCAAGCCGATTCGAGTTCCAAGCTACTCATTTAACTCACGAGTTTCGAGTTTTAGTTCCATACCTACGCGGTCCCTATAGCGGACACATTTTAACGGGTGTCGGATAAAATTTCAAAACTGTCGCTGGAGACGCTCTTAAAATCCATGGAGCCTCCATTGGGGGCTCATTTTTGTCCGCAACCCAACAAAACGATGGGGGCCTTTGGGAGCACCATTGTCGGATGATCATAATACATCTATTACTCCGGTGGGCAATGTGGAGACGTGGGCGCCACGACGGAGAAAAAGCGCGAAACTAGGGAGCGACATAGCCGTAAGGCAGTCCGAGTGCAGGCAATGTGGAGACGTGGGCGCCACGACGGAGAAAAAGCGCGAAACTAGGGAGCGACATAGCCGTAAGGCAGTCCGAGTGCAGCGAAAAGGAATGAGAAAAGGTCTGCACGCAGTTCATCAACATAAATAGCAAAGGCATATGCGTGCACACACCTGGTGTCTCGGATTGCAATTTCCATCTACAGAGTCGGCAGGTCCGATTTCTAGTGGGACTCGTACAGAGATACTATATATTGCGCATCATACGGCTGGTGGAGAAATTGCATATTGATAGCCTGATTTCCACCAGAAGCGAGGAAGATGGCGTGCTTGGTGCCCTACTTTGCACAACCATCGTGTGTAGTGCCGCCACCATTTCCATTGTGTCACCCGTCCTATTCGATCCTTGCTCTCGTACACAACCATCATCGTGCAATGGTAACCTCCTACATTGTGCGTGTTCAAGCTTAATTTCGATGGCTGCATGTACCATGAGGGGTTCGGAAGGGCTAGCATTGGTGATGTCATCTGGGACTGCCACGGCCACATTCTAGTCGCGTTCGCCGCAGACGGAACAAGCGATGGTAGGCATCGTGGATGCGATGGCACTGATCCATGGGTTGCGACTTGAACTGAGCTGGGAATAGGCCAGTCTAAAAGAGGGAGAATAAAAGTAAATACAATTTTTACTAAACTTTTATACTTATCTAGATATTATTTTACTGTGTTACAATATTAGACGAATAAGTTTTTGTATGTTGGCATAGTTTAACCACATAACTGGCAATTTTACTAAATATTAATTGGTGTGTTTTCTGTTTGAACTGAATATCATTGAAAGGTAGTAAAATTGTATTTAAAGTTCTTTTTTTCTATAATGCATAATTTATACATATTTATGATAAAGATCCACAAAAAGTACAATCTAACAAATATCACAATAGCAATTTCTAGTGCATGATTAAGTAAACATATTTGTAGAAACTTTTAAAAACCAACGACAGTATTCTTTACTCCTTTTTCGTGATCAAAATTGTCTAGCAAGTCAAAATCTAACAAAGTGTGCATTCTTTCTACTGTGTATTGAAAACAATGTAGACTAATAAGTAGTTAATATAAAATGAGATAAAAATGCATTGCATCGAATTGAATATGTAAATACTTCCGAAGTGTACGGATTGAGCTAGGACATTGTTGCATTTTGTCTTGTGAAAATTATAATCAAAGTTGTGAGTTGTTAACCAGAAAAAGTAATTTGAGTTTTAGGCTCTATTTGGAATATCAAAATTTTCAAAACCAAATTATATCAATATCATATTATTTCATTTCGCGGGTGATCAATACTTAATTTTTCTACTTTCAATTTAAAAAAAGAGAGGGTTGGACCACCTTTTCCTATACTTCAAAGAAACAACGGTTTTAAGAATATCATGATTTTCAAAACTGCAATCTTTATAGAACCAAACACCTCAAATATGTTAAACTGCAGTATTTTTATAAATCATAGTATTCCGAATATACATTGCTGCCAAACACACCCTTAATTTGTTACCAAGTTGAATTAAATATTTGATTGGTTGTAATGGAAAATAATATAGTTATTACTAGACACGCCCTCTGCTAACAGTAGACGCCCTCCGCTGACACTAGACGCGCCACTAGAGCGTGGTGTTTACCTTTATTTACTCCCCTTTCCTTCTTTAGATCTTTTTAATATTCTATCCTGCATCTTGGTAAATTTTATTTGCTTTATAGGCACTCAAAAATCTATTGTTTCTAAGGAGAACTGAAAACCCATGAGACTGCACACAAAAAAAAAGGGAAACTCTCTAGTGTATTAGTAGGTTGCTGGCTTGCTTTTGCTTTTACATTTAAAATAAATACAGATTGCTCACTATTTTTATTACACTCTTCTAAATATGGAATATTATAATCTTGTGAATTTGGTAAAATTGGGTGTATTTAACTCTGTGATGTTTGCTAGATGTGCCAGTCGTCCTAAATTGGAATCTCTCAGCTCTTGGGAGGTTATTTCGAAAATGGTACGGAAAGAATGTTACGGGCGTACGTGTTGATCCCTCAGTTAATTCTCCCCCCTGATTTTCAGGGTGGACCCTCCATCCTATCCAGCCGTAAGTTGCCGATAGGAATCCTCTCGTAAAAATCCTTCCGTGGATGTAGCATTATTCCTTTTCTTTTTATTATTGTTATTCATTCATGATTATCTCCTACTGTCTCCGACCGGAATTAACTGTCGCGAGTTGAATACCACGTTTATATTGTACTAGCACAATGCTCGTGCGTTGCAACGGGTACAAATATATTTTTATAGCAATAAAAAACATAGACTTTACTTTTTTTGTAGACCCTTGGAAATACAAATGCTACACATTGTTTGTTACATGAATTTTCTCTTACCGAAGATCTCAATTTCCCTTTCACTTACTATTTCTTGGACGGGTTTAGTCTGTGAAGATCGGACACCCACACACGGTTGTGAAGCTGGGACGAGAGCGTGGGAGGGAGGGAGGGGCGAGAAGCGATTTCCGTGTGCAGAAACGCTCTAGACTAGTTCCATCTTTTTTTTTTGCTGGCTTCTCCTACATGGTTTTTTCGCTGGTCTTTTTTCCATATGGGATTGAACGTTGGTGGATATAAAAATTTACGCCAAGGTAGGGCAACTAACATAATTTTTTTTCTAGTACTACAAGTATAATATGACAATTCTAGCAGTCTACTTTGAGAAAAAATATTCACAAGTGAAGAAAAATAGAGAAAGAAAAGACACAAGCTCATGCATGGAGCTCAGCTAGCAGCTCACCTGATCGATCGGCAGATTGGGGATGCGAGATTCGCATGGCGCCCTTGATTGCAGACTGCGTGTGCCGCTGGCTGCCATGCGCACCGCGATCCTAGTTACTGCAGCTGTCGCCTTCTTCGCGTTGAATCGAATCAGCGGTGAAGGCCCTGTGCATCTTGCCATATTATTTTATTTTAGGAAATAGAGCATCAAAGGATGGATCGGGACTCCAGCTCCGCTCGTTTCTGTTTTGGCAAGCTACACACCTTTGGTCACTTTGATTGATACGAACTCGTTTAGTTTTTTTCTCGACCGTTCTACGTCCGGGAGATCAAAGCGAGCGATGGTCGGGGGAGACGTAAATAAAGACTAGTTGTCCGTCCGTAGGATGGAGTACCATTATTTTTCGTATATCTGCAGGTTCAAAATGAAAATTCTTCTACTACTACATTGAATGGATAGCTGCAGCAATAACTTTGTATCAGCCTTTCATTATTTTTCGTATATCTGCAGATTCAAGGAGTTCCCCGGTTGGTGTGGCGATGCGAAGGAATGACCTACGTCTTAGCTAACTACTCCCTCCGTTTTTTAATATAAGAAGTTTCAGATGGTACACATGTTGTCTATATACACACTAAAATGAGTGAACATGTACATAAAAATATGTCTACATACATTTATGTGCATGTGGACAAAAGCTAAAACATCTTATATTAAAAAACGGAGGGAGTAGGAATCTCTTTTTATCTCAATATTTTCTCCAAATTGGTGTTCTAACGAGGTATGACGATGCTTGGAGCATTACAGTAGGTCACAATGATAGTGCCAACAAAATAATTCAAAACTGGAAACAATGAGAAGAAATCTCAAACTTGGTCAAAGAACCTTTCCTGTTTGGATGCACTAATTTCTAGATTAAATGAATTCATTGAGCTGCTTGATACCTTTGAAGAATTCAGAAGTTTGAGCACCTTGCAGGGTTTTTTTTTTTTGAATTTTACCATATATATTAAACCAGCAAAGAGTACACGATTACATCGATTACAAAAACAATACTAAAAGAGACGAGCAAATCTATGAGATCTTCAAACCCTTTCTTTTTCCATAACACAATCTTGTACTTTTCTGAAGGCAGCCGTAGAACAATGCTGAATACATCAAACCACAGACCTGTGAATACCAACGAAAGTTCTCCCCTTTTAAATTTGAGCCGCAATGCCAAGGCTTTGTGCACGCACGCAGCCATTAAATTAATCAAGCAACATCGGCAAGAGCATCACCACTGATATTTCAGGGACAAATAACTGAACCACTTTGTCGACGTCGTTGGGAGCCGAGAGAACGAATCACCATTGCCGAAAACGTAGTAGCCGGGATAGATATTGCGAGGACAATCCTCCTCGCGGCAACCATAAGAAACAATCCAAGATTGATCTGGCAAAGCAAGATCTGAAGAACCATACCTAGACAAACTTAATCTTCCAAAGCCACCATTGACGTCAGGAAGGAGATCACGCTGTCGAACGAAGCGCGGAAGATCACTTATTGCAGACGAAGCCATCTCCATTGACGAAGAAGATAACAATCAAAACCAAGCTCTAACATTAAGGACATTTGTATGGCGCCCTGCGCAGGTCTGAGGTCCCCACCCCTCCTAGTGCCAAAGCGGCAACTAGAGGAGACGAGGACCCGTCAATTCTTAGACGAAGGCGACGATGAAGATGCAGATGGCGCCGGCGGCGACGGCTAGGGTTAAAACCCTAGGCCGCCTCTCTTTCTTTCCGGAGGTCTTTGAGTACCTTGCAGGGTAAATTTGAGAGGTATGCTTAAAACCCATGTCTTAACTCTTCAACAGAATCAAAACACTTATTCGAGGCAGAGGCTGGGGATTAAATGGTTTAAACTTGGGGATGAGAACATCATGTTTTTCTAAACAAAGGCTACCATAAGCTATAGACACAACCACATTGCTATGCGTCGTAACAGTGACTAGCTAGTAAGTTACTGAACATAATGAGAAACTGTAATTCTCTGGGAAGCTTTCAGGCCATAATGGGTATTGCTGAATATCCTCAAATGTTTTTCAATATGGATGAGTTGTTTTCTCATGATCTCTGGAGTTGTCACCTCAATCCCGATTAGATTCATTTGTCCAGCAATGATGGTGACAGTGGCCTACCGCTACAAAGTTTCACTCAGCTGTAAACTTGTTATTTCTTCAATTTTACAAGAACGAATGGCACGAAGCTGAATAAACAAAACCATCCGTGCAAAATGGAGAGCCGTGTAAATCATCACCGGAACTGGAGCTTTGCATATCTCCAGCTCTCCAAAGATCAAATAAAAAATATTTACTCAGTGCTCACAGGCACAAAAGCTACAACTCTCGGGCACATGGTTTGGACTTCTGAATTCTGGTCGCCGGACGATCCAATTCTGGCCTGCCTCATGCAGATTCCACTGTTTTCAGGGATGACTAGTTAACATTTTGACACTTCAATTTTCTGTCAACACCGTGTTTTCGCTTCCTGTCAAACGTTCACTCTTCTAGTACACTCAACCATGAATTCATACATCTGCAATATCAAAACACCCGACGTATGTACTACGAGCACCTCAATCCCAGGATGTCACGGATAAAGCAACCCAGAGATCATTAGATGTACCAGATATATACATCCGATGTGTCTCGATCTGTTCATCTGTGCATAACGGGGTTGGGCTTGAATAGTGACCGTTGCTTAGTTTTTCCAGGACTGAGAATACAATCTCTCTCTGTATCGGTTCATGTCCGTTCAAAAGATTTCCCATGCTCAATACTTTCCTCCATGACTGATTAGCAGTAGGGGGGCGAAACAGGCTTGATACAGCCTCTCTCTCGAGCATCCCCACCTTTTCCTTGGTAGTGAACTCCTAACATAGGGGATTAAGAGGAAATCAGCAATATGGCCATGGAAATTGATAGAAATAAATGGTCAGGTATTGTAAATAGCTCCGTAAAAAGATTCATATGACACAGGCAATCGAAGCTAGGCCCCAGCCCACTGGATGGTTGGACGATGTAAAAATAAAGGGACAGCTCACCATTGCACAACATAAGCTTTTCTATTTGGTCGTCCGTAATTCATAACCACTATCAGAGGGAATAGGCTATAGGTAGTACAGCACCAGCCTATAATTCTATGGGAACACTTGAAGTGTTGTACTGACCAATGAAGCATCTCTTACAAGAATTGCGCTTTCCAATACAAAAGTATCTGAACTCTTCAAGAGTAGAGTGAGCAAACACAGAAACAGATCAATATATATATCTGAGCATTTTAGTTCGCCAACTTTGTTTCTTAAAATGCTAACAGAGGATAGGTGCGACTAACGAAGGCATTTATGGGCAGGAAATTTACAGTATGAACTAGCAAATCCAAAAGGTTCTATTAGATCAGGCACATTAATCGGACTGAATGTGTGAAGCTCGTGCTATCCTAGACCTTCCCTCAAATCTATGGATACTTCATCATTTGAGAGTCACTATGGAATGGTATGCAAATTTCGATAAGAATAGCACTTACCTTTTCATAACAAATACTCTCCAAGCTGGTTCCCATTTTCGGAAGATAGTAATTGAAGTAGTCAGAAAAATCGATTGAGCCAGTCTTGGAGCATCTATAAGTTTTCGGTGGATCGAAGCAGCAAAAATCAGCAATTTCTCAATGTGCTCAAAAACTTGACAAAGTCGCTTCAAGTCTCCAGCCAAATCACTTGTGTCCGAATTCCCTGTCACACTCACAATAACATCAGTATTCTCCCCCGGCAAAAAAAGATAAAAAAAATCAGTATTCAGCTGGCAAAAAGGTCCACTGGTAACTGAAGGTTAGCCAGCTTCCAATCTAATCAGTTCTGGTATTTATCTGCTAGGGAACTAATAATCCTAGCCAGTTCTTTACCCCGAATGGTGCCTTCATTTAATAATGATGTCCCATCTTCATTTAAAATGTTAATTTGGTTATCCAAATAAAAGGACATGGGAGTAGAAAGCTCAAAAGGTTCAAGTCAGAACTCAGAACAAAGCTCTACTAAGGGCCCGCAATATACAAAACAAAGACAAAATGTAAGTCTACAGTTTATGCACAACTGTACGGCAAGTATGTACCTTGAAGAGATTTTAATGTTGATGCCATTGTAGCATAAAGTTGATCCATTTTAGTCTTCATTAATTTAAAGCCACCATATGTGGTTTTGTTCAGAATGTCAGCAGATGATTTGAAAGCAGTGCAGACCATTTGCTCAAGGAGCTGCTGTGGTCTCAAAGTTTCAAGGTAATGAACCACCTGCATATCACGAATATGCAACGCTCAGTTAGAAACTTGCAAACTAATTATCATATGGAACATGTAATCATGTAGAGCATCATTCTAATTTGATTTCAAGTGATTCAAAACCACTAAATTTCAAGATTCCATCTGGCCGCTGAATATATGCCAATCACTTTCATGCGTTTCTATTGTTATCTTCATCGTAGACGCTGAACGCGCAATTTCGGCCACGAAACCCCCTGCTCTAACCTATTTAGGTCACACCGTTCTATATGATGAAGTAATCACTTTGTAAGAACTTAGGAAAAGAAATAGCAAACCACCTTTTCTCCTTCTCGGATAGAATCAAGCATAGATTTCTGTTCAGAGACAGGCAAAGCTGGTGCATCATTCCAGATTTTGCGCCACATATTCCCATGTTCTGACATGCGCTGAGAAAGCCTTCCTTTGGGTGGCCAGGCTGAATTCCCATCACCTTTGTCCTCACTCACCCAGTCACCAGGTGAATGCCACCGAATAAAATCTTCAAAGGCAGCATCTGGGTTTGCGGCTTTGAAAGCAGACATGTCTAAGCATGGAGTAGAGCTTAATTAGTAAGAGATGAAGAAATTCTACAATAATAGGAATCACACATCTTCCAAAATAATTATAGTTGTTCTTATAGCACAGCGATAACATAAAATTCTTCAAGACAAGGAAGTAATAATTAGCTTAAGTAAATGACTACATGCACAGTTTGAGGAAAGGGGGCATTTTAAATAAACCTTACCGGAAGATAATATATCCCTTTCCAGTTGACCAGATAAACCCTGCAATAGCAGAGGAATGGTATGATATATCGCACTAATTTTGAGGTAACTGATAAGTACAATATGGAGTAGCTGGCATCATACCGGAACAAAGTGAGTTTATGTTCCTACTCCATTTACGTAAGCTTAACAGTATTATGCAAGAAATGGACCCAAAAAAGAATGGACACTAAAGGCAGGGTAATGTGAGTTCAAGAACTTACAACAGCACTGCCAAAAGCCTCAGCTGCATGGAGCCGTTCTTCATGCATATCTTCTGTCATCAAAGGTGCATCCTAAGAAACTAATGGAAAAATAAGCGGGGTGTACGCACATCTTGATGTTAAGTCTGAAAAGAATGATGCTAAGCAGAACCTGAGTATATGGAACATGCATTTCCTGAAATGTATTTATGAGCATCAGTGAAGGGACAATGCCTGCAGATCCTTTACGAATTTTGTTAGGTGCCTGTTCTTCAGTAGAAATGTTAGCATCAAATTTTTTTTTACTTTAAATACATAAGAAGGGCATGAATGCATATTACCATGCTATTTGAAGTCCCTTCTTTCTGTGCATGATTAGTATCCTTCTCATGATTCAACGATTTTTTCCTCTCAATGCATATCGCAAGCTTGCAGGGAGCAAAAGGAAAAAATATGTAAATATGCTGATCTAACGAAACTGATTTTCTACAAAAGGAAGGACCAAGTGTAGCATGGAGCAGTGTTACAGACTCAGAACACGAGACAACCATGAAACACAAACAACACACTACAACAACGACATGGTTTAACCCTGTTCATGGAATTAATAGATTTGTGCAATTGAGAATTTTGGAAAAACCAACAAACATTGCTCGATAGTTTAATGCCAGTCTGTCAGAAGTGAAAAAGGTGAGAGGTGACTAAAAGGAAGTGCATTATTAGTTCATGCGGTTTGCAAAGCAAGTGAAAAAATGATGGCACAGTCTAGTGTCTATCTTGCTAGCCAGAGTAGCCAACAAAATGAATAATACATGTATATGACATAAACTCAACCAACGATTTCACACAATATCAGTGCACACTGGACAGCATAAGAGGCAACATTTGTTCACAGACAAATACTGCTAATTCTCCTACGTGGAAAGGATACACTGAAATAGGACTTGAAAGAAATTAGCACAAGTACCATTTGTAATTTTTGGTGGATCAGACAAGCAGAGAGGTCAATTTTAGAAGTGCTTTTCATCCTCGGCAGTTGCTCTGATTCCTCCCAGCACCAACGAATTTCTCGCACAAAATCAATCCATAAGACTGCTATTGCTGACATAACAAACAAGTCCATCGTTAATATAGCTCATGAAATTAAAATAAGGATCTTATAAAAAAAACTAAGCACGAACACAAACCGCGTATATTGCAGTTGCCAAACCACAATGCGTGCAAACAGAACTGAGCAAAGAGAGAAACCGAAGGTGCTCCTTTCAAAGCCCGGCCGTACTTACTTTCCGCATCCACATAATTTGAGTTTCCAACCTCTGACAAACATAAAAATGTAACAGACATGATATGGAAATTTCACCATGGCATTTTTTATGAGTTTGAGTTTATAGATCTGGTCAAGTGCAGCACTGTAGATTCCTTAAATGCTAGACATTATTTATCCCAAGATATTTTCTCAATTAGGCTCAGTTATGTATTGGTTTATCAAGAAATATGTAGGTCAGAAAGGAGCGTGAATAAATACCATCATTGAAAAGATCTTTCATTACACGATCAACGACAGATGGTGGAGGCACAGCAACAGAAGATTTCGAATTGTCTGGACCTGAATTATCTGCTCTCTAACATGACAAATTAAAATCAGAAACAAAATTCTACAAAAGATAATTATCGCTGCTTCGAAGGAATTCTGACTTGCATGAAGTTCTT
The DNA here is from genome assembly GCA_947311845.1 of Poa pratensis. Taxonomy (NCBI): domain Eukaryota; kingdom Viridiplantae; phylum Streptophyta; class Magnoliopsida; order Poales; family Poaceae; genus Poa; species Poa pratensis. The sequence goes on along the minus strand of CAMZMU010000066.1, from coordinate 30,175,399 downwards.
AACCTGCAACATAATCTTCTAAAAATTGTGCCTCTCCTGACGATTCAAATGCATTTACTAGAAGATTTAGCTGGGATGCAAACCCAACAAACTTCCCAATAGAATCGTCAACCCTAAAATAAGAATGACCATAAATAAAGGAAATACATCATGGGGTGGAACGATCAATGTAATATGTACAACGACATGATACTTATATGAAGATGATTTTACAAAAGAATCTTACATATATGGAGAAACAACTGGGTGTAGAAGCCAACTATCAGCATCAAACGAGAAGCGTTTTCCACCTCAGCCATCTCAAGGCTCTCTTCAAACATTTTCTCTCCCCAAATGGCTGTCAACTCAAAACCTAAGACAACATGTGTTAGTTATACATATCCTCCAGCAACCAAAACATGAGGTATACCAAAATAAAATACAATTGACAGGATACTTTACACACATATCAGTCAGCAAGCAGGAAATATAAAAAACATGGACAAGGAATGCTATTATATCTCATGTCTTTGTGACAAATTCAACTTTTTCAATATTGTATAGGTACGTTACTTCTTGGTCCATATTGGGTTGCTTATAATGGTAAATGTGATCCTTATAAATACAATCCATGTTAAGGTCTGTAGTTCCCATTATCTATTTTTTAGAGTAGTTATTATTAGCAACATTACTGGTAAAAGATATAAGGGTGCAGTTACCTTTAACAGGATCCTCGGCAGAGTACCACTCTGCCCAAGGACAATCATCATCCCATTGTTTTCTGGGTTGGCTTGCAACGTCATTTTCTGGTATTGACTCCGTAGCTTCAGAATCCAAAGTCTCCTCATGATCATAATCATGTTCAGGGGTTCTGTAGGTAAGCTTCATTGAGAAGTTTACCTTTACCTTTGCTGGAAAATCATTTGAGGATAGGACCTACAAACAGAGCAAATAAAGGTTACACATGCAACAAGCAATCCAGGACAACTTTGTGATGTAGAAGAGCCATAGACAAACATAATTGCTGAACAACAACAACTGTTATATTTTGAAGTCCAAATGTAATAGTTGAGAGTGGTTAGCTGGTGCCTTTTGTTTCCTTTACGTATCTTAACAGTTGTCAGTTGCACGCAACATTTTTTTAGGAAGGTTGTATACTTCTGATGTATGAAAATGAAGCAAGCTTTCCAGATCTCATAAGCTTTAGCACATTATATGATCATCTACGATCAAAGTTGCAACAGAAACTCAATATGAAATTCAAATGACAATGTTGTGATAAACGTCACAGCGAGAAGTATATGATGTAATCTAAGGTACTACTCAGTGATGATAAACTTAGTCAGGAAAAGACAAAAATCTGACTACATCCCAGTAAAGTCTTATGAAAGATAGAATAGCAATATAAATTGCAGAAACACTCACAAACTTTGACAGAAATAGCTCATGTAAGCCCTCCAGATGCATGAGTCGTATCGGGACCTGGCTACCAATTCGATCAGCTTCAAACCTTCGAGTAAATACTGTTCCCATGTTTTGGATTCCTATATATGCTTTTCGTGAAGGGTCATGCACTGGTACAAATGCTGGCCAATTGCTAAAATTGGAACTCATGTCAGTAAAAGAAATGGCAGTGGTTATGGTAGTAAAGTAAGCAACGGCCTGTAAAAGATGCCAACAAGCTCTCACGCATAGTGGACCCCAGTAAAAAAGATGAAGCAATTGCTTTGTGAACACAAAGATAAACCATCGCTGCTAATATTCATGTGCTAACCTGCTAAGCAGTATATACTACTTTCTCTTATGACCATCCAATTGAATAAAATATTCTCTATTAATTTTCATAATAGCCAATAGTCACTAACCTGCCACAATTAGACAAAGCAATTGCTGCAGAACTCAAAAGCTTAGTTGATTCAGGATCATCAAGAACGACACCGCTGGCACTTAAGGGAGCAATTATCTGAGGCATATAAGAAGCATAATATATGAGTATATTAAATATTTATGTAAACAAGCCTATGCGCTTTAGCTGCGCTCCACAATGCTTGACAGCTCGTTGCAACAATTTGAATATGTGAGTGCCTAGTGATGATGTACTAAAATTTAATGGTTTCGAGATTTTCATGCGGAACTTGATGCCATTTTTTTATTCAGAAAAAAGGATCATGTCTGAACAAGGAACACACGAAGTTATTTGATATACTACACAGAAGTACAGTGCAAACGAAAATCGATTAATATAACCAACAAAAATGCATCATGCATGCTGTATCTGATCAGTATGCTCATATCTATATGTATGCACAATAGAGTCAAACCGTACCAGAAACTCGTCCACTCCAAAAGACAGTTGTGTGCTATGTGTATCATCATCCCAGTATGAAAATTTCCCTACAGACAGGTATTTATAACTGAGTATAACCATAATCAACAAAAAAGTTGTTTAGACAATATAATAACGTCATAACCTGTTGAAGACAGTTAATACGTATTTTTCTCTCACCTTTTGCAGATTTCATAAAATGATACTCCATACAGTAGACTCTTTTCCCATGCTTCAACTCGCGCTTGACCATGTACAAGTTTTCGGAGGAAAGCACGCTCTCTGCACCTTTTTGCTACAAGAATGTATGTACTTTAAAACGTCGAAGACATATCACAAAAGCATCAAATAAGGTCCAGGGAAAGAGCAATACCATCAAGATCTTTGGGCCATCTGCTAGCCATTGACGACAAATAGCCTCTATCTCAGATATAAACCTAGATGATCAAGAAATGTTAAGTGCTGTCATACTGAATTGGCCCTTTGCGGATAACTGCTAACTAATAATCACAAAGTTGGGCAGCAACTGCAGTACCTTTCCCATGATGAAGCGATGGTGAAATCATCAAACCGCTCGAGCTGCATAAAGTGTGACAAATCAGCAGATAATTGGCCGATCAAACTCAACAGAAACAGAATTTCGACTTCTAAGACCTAGGAAACTACAGCCAGAGGTACTAAAATATACTCCCTCCGTCCATAAAAGGATGTCTCAACCTAGCCTAAATTTGTATGTATCTACACACTAAATCATGTCTAGATACATACAAATTTGGGCTAGGTTGAGACATCCTTTTGTGGACGGAGGGAGTACGTAGTAAAATAAACCACCACATCTGAGAACACAAGATCCTGCCAATCTAAATGGATGAGGCAACAGCACTAAGCAAAGCACAGACGCTACAGTATCCATTAGTTCCTAGGAAGCACATGGGCGTGCGCACATTTACATATCTGCAAACTGCATAGTTACGCCACTATAACAATTTGTAGAAGGAAACGTCCAAATGCGGTACTCCTGCAGAAGTACACTCGTAGGTGAAAAATCGACTAGAGCAACTAATCGGTCTCAGTCTGACAGGCTAAATACATTAAATCACCCAACTATTTACAACCTTCTAGCAACCGAATCACACTACCGCATCGAATTGTCTGACTACTTAGCCTGCCGCGTCACATTACCGTGACCTCGTCGTCACGCAACCCCCAGCCGGTACACAAAATTTAACCCCCAACTGGAAGCTAGCGCACGGCAGCAGCGGATAGTAAGCACAGCATAAGCGATCAGAAGCGTGCGTGCGTGCGTGCGTACCTCCTCCTCGGCCTCCTCCTCTTCGTCGTCGTCCTCTCCGATCCGGTGGTGCTTCTTGTGCTTGGAGGAGGTGGAGGCCATGGCGATCCCCTCCGGCGGCGAGGTGAAGGAGGAGGTGGGCGGCGGGGCGGGGTGGCGAGGAAGTCTCCTTGGATCGGTGGGGGGAAGAGGAAGTGGGGGAGGAGGAGGAGGGAGGGAGGGTGATGTGCCCATGCCGCGTCGGCCGAAGAGTTCGCAGTCGCTCGACAGCTCTGGGCCTCTGGAGGTGTGGGCTATGGGTGTTCACGGTGCACGTACACTGGGTCTAACTTTTTGGTGGGGCTGGGGGTCCACTGGGTCTACTTTGTTTTTTAGTTAATGGACCGGGTATTGGGCCTTTCGTTGGGGCAGTACGGGCCTTTCGTACGTGAACGTGAACTGCAAACTGCAGTCCATGCCGCAGCCCTGAGAGTTATCGGAACCCGAGAAGACCAGTTTATCTCCAAAAAAAAATAGCACTACGCAAAGAGACTCAGAATTCAGAATACAACGCTTTGAATATTACGACTCAGGCATTGACTGATTATTAATGTTAGGGGCTACCAATGTTAGGGGCTACCAGCTATGGTGTGGGAGCATATCGAAGTGATTGCTTCCAGTTTTCTGTGGACGGAACATTTCGAAGTGTAAGTGGTTGGAAAGAGAAAATATTGTCCAACTGAGAAAAGGAAGTGCTTCTGAAATCGACAACGCAAACTATATCGTCATACGAAGATGTTGGCATCTACCATTCATAAACAAACTTGTAAATGAGTCATAGCAGCATGTCACGGTATTGGTGGGGATAGTGATGATTGTCGAAGGATGCACCGGTTATCATGGCGGCAAATATGTGTGTCAAAGAACACAAGGAGGAACGGGCTTTAGAGACATTCTCGGTCTTTTACTGTAGCACTACTCACTAAACAACCATGGCGCCTGATAGAGGATCATGATACCCTTTGTGCCAAGGTCCTAAGATCCAACTATTTTGATTCAGGAGACTTGTTAGTGCATAGCTGAGGAAAGGGCGTTCTTTTACCTGGCAGAGTATTTGGGTATCAAAAAAGGTGATCATCACAAGAGGGGAAAAACTTCACTAAGGCACGTGATTTGAATGATCCGGTGCATGACTAGTGGGACGAAGGAATAGTTAATCAAACATTTTGGCCAGTGGATGCACGTAGGATTACTGGCACTAATCATCGATTACAGATGTCCATGGGGGTAGAACAGACGAGAGGTCGTACCGTCGTCGATGAGGAACCGTGGGAGGCCGTCGGGAAAGGAGATATCACCATGGATCGAGGTAGGCCTCATGACCACCCACGTATCGTGAGTGTCAACCAACAACCAACGTTGTCATTGTCGGGACATGCGTGCAGCTGGATCCTAGCAAGCAACGACTGAGGAAGAACTTCGACCCGCACAAGATATGTAAACGGGGAGGCGAGGATGTGGCCAAGAAGTGGGGAGCCAACCCGCACTAGGGTTCCACGCGGTGGCGCGGAGGGGTCTGACGAGGCCGCTCGGGGTCACTTACCGTGGTAAAGAGGAGCAGCGGTGGAGTCGGGATGAAGTGGAAGGATGGAGAAAGGAGAAAATGAGAAGGGGCATAAAAACAATGTAACCTCACACGGCAACTTTTTAATGCTATCTATTCTGTGATGTTATCGGTTTGTACCGAAACGGTCTTTTAGTTATTCAAAACTTGTTTTTGAACCTTGAGTACCATTGTAGTTTATTGTGATTCTCTCGTGTTTTCCTCTCTGATTGGAACCTTTCTCTTAGTCATGGTGCAACTTGAGAGGAACGATAAGATTTTTTGTCAACACTATTGCTCACTTGGTTGGCTACTTTCTCACGACCAACTCTGACAACACCGTGGGCGAACATTGATGCAACTGTATGGTCCGGTCGTATCATCATCGAGCAGCACATATGAAATTCTTGTCCCGTTGTTGGTACATGCGGCCGGGTAGGTCAACACGCCGCTAACGAAATTCCACATCGATCCATTCGGAATGCAGCTACGCATTGGATCGCCGCGGAAGTGGTGCCGCTCATGCATCGAATCGCGAGGCCACACATGGCATGCATGGGATCCTTTGCCAACCACCGCGCGCGTCGGCATACGCATGAGGGGCCGTACGGACGACACCGCGGTTCCGCTTGATTGGTGTGCTACGAGGCCCGAGAAAGGGAGAACCGAATCTAGCCGGTAAACGTGAGAAGATCGAGCGGATCAAGTCTGATTAGGCCGTTGAGTACTGTGCACACCAAGCCGAAGAAGAAACGGCAGAGCACAAGGAAGGCCACCAACCTGGTGCTGATCTGTGTGCTGCGGCCGGGCAGCCTCACATGCTCCTTCTCCCGCAACGCCACATGCATCGATCGCCGTCCTCAAGCGCTGCCGACGGGGGCAACGTGCCTCCCCTGTACTATACCCCTTGTTGACAACCGCGGCGCCAAGTCGTTGTGATCGGCAGCCGCCAAAATTGAAACAAAATTGATCGGCAGCCGCCATCAAATTGACGATTCGAACGTGCCTCGCATCGCATGTGTCAAGCCAAAAGTAACCCTGAAATGGAGTAATCCGTATTTATTTCCACTCTTTTTTAAATGGAACTGATATGGTAGCAAGGTGTTTAGACATGTTTGACTACATCTCCGCTGAGATCGTTCCCACCGCTAAACTATCGTGATGTTGATAGGATAAAGAGGATCGATCATCTGTTTTAGCAATCGACCCGACATGTTTTTCTTCTGTTTTGTGCCCGACATGCGCGCGCTTATGGTCATGCATATAGTGATAAGAGAGTAATCTACGAAGGATTAGGTCCAAAGAAGCGTAGCTACAGTACATCTATTAGAGCACGAAACGAAAGTGAGCCATCATATATTACATGCGCTTATCGGCACTGCAGGCAAAACCCAGATCCCGCTTGGACAGGGAGCAAATAACAACCGATGGTTCAGTTGGGGACGCATGTTTCTCCCAGCGGAGACAAATGTCACGATCGAGGTGAGACGACGTGGAGGAAGGAGAGGAAATATCCGGCTTGGACAGTGAGCAAACAACAACGGATGGTTTAGTTGGAGAAGCATGTTTCTCCCAGCAGAGACAAATGTCACAATCGAGGCGACATGAAGGAAGGAGAGAAAATGTCCTTGGTCATATACAAACACATACAAAGTCAATCATATCGATCGAGACATCCATCTCCATGAACATACAAACACCGGTGTATAAAATGTGGTGCACTGCCCCTTGAGTCCCTGATTCGAGCTAAATGTGTATGTAATGATGACCTATAAATAATGTTTTCCGGAAGACATAAAGAGTGCTTATTCCATTGCAGAGTAAACCGTTCGCTCGAACGTTGTTTCAATTTTGTACTGGATAAAGCTCTTCTCAGTATCTTCCTTCGTAAATGGCATTTTACCAACTATCAGTTGTGTTAATGGCCCCTCGGAAAAATTTCAACCTGATGTGACTCCTCCCAAAAACTCTATTCACAATGGCGTATTTTAACAGGTTGTGCATAGAGCCAGAGACACACCAAATAATGCATGAACAAGTGGATGGGCGATTTCAAAATTCCAATCAATATGCACCGCTAATTCCATTTTTGTAATCAAATATGTAGGAAAAGGTCTTGCTAATATGATATATGTATCACAAATTCGACTCCATGATGATTTGAGAACGCGGGGCAAGATTGTATTCACTCCCCCACACATGTGAGCTAGCTACTTTTGCTTTCTCACCCATAACTACATTCTCATAGATGGGCAATAGAAATAGGCAAAAGAACATGAGCACACTAGGCAAGCATGCTATGATGAGAGTGACAAAGAGAGGAAATTTTAATAAAATAAAAATATATATAATATCAAGTATGTATTAGACATTTTGTTCACATATAATATATGCGGGTAAATGAAAACAACATAAACACATGACTAGAAGAAAAATATACAACGATGTGAGAGAAAATTATTTTTTCACTTTCATAATATATACATGCCACATGGTGAAAATTACAATGCATCGAATGGACTATGGTCGGTATAATGTTGAATTATCAGGAGGCACGTCATTGTGCCAATCAAAAAGCACCTCTACAACACAACCTCTGAGAATGCAGGTAGATAGAGATATGTCCTATCAATGTTTAGAATTATTTCCCACAGATTTTTTTCTCAAAATATATTGTTGCGAGGATAGCACCAATAGACGTTGATTGGAAGTGGAAGGAGCTGGATGTATGTATATAAGTCCATGGTAGCCACATACTTCAATGTCATCGATCTTCTTTTGCCATGACACACAAACCACGTTATAGCCAAGAAAATGTCAATCCACTCCCACAGCTCCTGAGCAAGTGCATGGTGTAGTTACGGAGAAAAAATGGTAATTGCTGGTGCTTTCCATGCTCATACATAACAAACTCATAACTCTAGTGTTTAGAGAGATACACCTAATAATGCATGAATTGGATGGATAATTCAAAGACATAAGTAAATTATGAAATAACCTATTCACCCTTTGCTCATGGAATCCTTGCTCCTTATAAAAGACTGATGTAGTAAGCGGTGACATGAAGTCATTGGTCCTTCGGTAGGTCAACTCCTAAGGTGACATTAAGTCACTGATCCTTCGGTAGGTCAATTCCTAAGGATCACCTAGTTATGACTGGTACGCAACTATGTCAGCAATTATGAGAACTTCATAATCCCTTAGACACGGTGAATTTCTTTTGCTTTTCTATTTTTTGGAAAGGAAGAAGTGTTGATCTTGTTAACTTTGTACCCAAAATTAAGATGATGAGCCTAGACAACCAATTCATTATTAAAAAGTTCATGAAAATAAAGCCCAATGGTGACGTTCCGTCCTAAAATAAAAGGCGAGCAAAGTATAGCCAATGTTGCCTAGTTTGTATTATACCAGCCACAATGGATCTCTAATCCTACATGGCCCAAGCCATAAGTACATATGAGCTTGAACGTTGCACTGCATGTGTTAATATCATCTTTGATGTGGGCAGTGCAAGGAGTCGACAAACTGATATGGTTGCTTAGGTTAGCATTTGATGGACTTCACTTTTGACATATATATTATAATAAATATATTTAATTTTTAGGTAGAAATGGGTTATAAGTCTACTTTAAACCTGAATACAAAATACAAAATTTAAAAAAGCAAAGTATATTTTCTCATGTACTTTAATCTAGAAAATATGGAAACTGATTGGTTATATTATATATAATCACTTCTACTCCATGAAGTCAACATTCATGACACACAAGAATAGGAAAATACGTCGATATGAATAAGACAGAGACGAGCAGAGTATGCTCTGGTTGGCGGTGACCAACGATGTTCCAAGCTGCTAGCTAGGAACAAAAAAAATAATAGATTTGGAAAGAAAGGAAAATACTTGTGAACCCCATGATCAGAAAACCCTATCCCCCCGCGTCGCTCCCGCGAGCGACCGGGGGCTCCTCTGCGCCGCCGTCCTCGGCCCCCCTCCTTCTCTCCTTCCCTCCTCGCCGCCGCCATGGGGCGCTGCCGGGAAAAGACCAGCCAGCGTTGGCGGCGGCGGGGCTCTCCTCCCACTCGCTCGGTGGCGGTAGCGCGGGAGGCAGCGGCCGGGCGGGGCGCAGCTCTATGCGCGGGGAGCTGCGGCGTGGCGGCGGTCTCTCGCTTGCCGGCGGGAGACCGTGACGGCGGCGTGGTGGCTGCGTGGTGATGGGGCGGTGTGGGGCGAACTGCGGCGGCCGGGGTCGCTGCTAGGGCGCGGGTCTGGCCTCCGGCGGCCGTGGATGGAAGGGACGGTGGTGGTGCGACTCCAGCAACCCGACGAAGGCGACGATGTGGACTGCAGCAGGATCCAGCGTCAGGGGCAGGCAGGCCCAGATCTAGGCCCGTTTGGGCCCGATCTGGGTCAGGCGGGCCCCAGCCAGAACCGTGGCTGTGCTCCTCCCGGGGGTCGGCGGTGTTGTTCCGGAGCTGCGGAGATCTTCGTCGGCATGCCACGGGGGAGCGCGAGGGCGGCGCCCCTCATTGGAGCTCGAGGTGGCGAGGTCAGAGACGGCCGACAGGCTCATGGACGGTGGATGGCGGAGCTGGCCCTGCGTGGGTTTCAGGGGCTCCTAGCTCGACTGGAAGCCCACCCCCGGCCATGGTGTGGCTGGGGTATCGAATCCGGGCCGAGGCCTAGATTTGACGTCTGCCTAGCAGTCCTGGTCTTTCGGGATCTGCGGGCTTGACCGAAGGACACTCGTCCTGCCCGTTAAGCCCCCGCTGTCCGAGAGCTAGTTGGCTTGCTTGGACCTGCCCCATCCGCTTTGGTGGATTGGTCGTCGTGGCGTCTGTCGTGTCATGGGTGAAGTTCTTGGATGCCGGGGCGGCGGCCTCGGGTGGCGGGTCGCATGCGTGGCTCTCCGGCGAGCATCATGGCGGCGGTGGTGGTTGTGTCCTTTGGTCGTGTGGGCGGCAAGGGTTGCAGCGGCAGGTGGCCCGGGTGCGTTGGTGCCCAGATCTGGAGCTGGATGTTTGATCCTATTGCGTAAGCCCTTTGGCTTTTGTGTGTCACTGGGGAGTTACCGGGCAAAAGCCCTGTGCTTTGGCATTGACGATGGTGACGCCCGTGGGTGCCGCTTTCCTCTTGAGGACGTTGTCGAGGTGCTCCTTCTAGTGACAGGGCTCCGGGTGAAAACCCTTGTCCTTTGGGACTTGGCAGTGGCGACGCCGTTATCCTCTTGAGGGCGCTGTCGTGGAGCTAAGGTGTCCTAGGGCTTGGCGTTGTGTTCAGACTTCCTGGAGTACATGTTCTGGCTTCGTAGCATAGCTTCTGTTGTCCGGTTATTTCGGGGTCTGCTTTGTAAGAGGGATTCCTCACTACCTTGTATCGTTCGGCTGGTTTTGGCTTTATTTATAAAGCGGGGCTATGGCATGTTTCGTCAAGGAAAATACTTGCTTTTCACAGTGGTAGCTACACACACCTCCGTTGACCGATACGTATAAACGACGGAAAAAGAGATTACTCAAGGGACAAGGAGATGTCAGATGTCAACATTAGAGTTGAGATGATTAATTATTCAAAAGTATTTTGAAAATTTTCAATTCATATCCCATTCGTTATGATTATTTTCAAAATTAAGGTAAGGCAAAAAGTCAAGTCACAAGTCAATGCCAAAAAATGACGGCCAAAACTTTTTTTTTATCAAAATCCTGAAACCAGTTTTTGTTTTGTACACCAAAAATTTGTGCTTTAATAGTAAAAAGCTAAAACGGTGGTGCACGGCTTGCCTCTCTGTATAAAGCCATGGTGTGTAGCTACCACTATGACCATCAAATCCTTTCAAATATGCATGTACGAACCGGGTGCAAAGCATGCATGACTAGAAAGGTTTGATTCTGCTGGAATTTTGGGCTAAATAGTCCAACCCCTTTTTCTATCTCCATAATTTTTGAAAGTTGTAGAGAACCATGTGGCCCATTTATACATGGCAAGAGGTGATGATAGCTCATTCTTATCACCTTTTCATATATGTTTTCCTTGGGGTTTACTTCATATTTATTCATATTTGCTCTCGCACTAACCCAAACACCCAGATATTTGGAGAACTTTCATTTTCTATATGACTTTCAGGAACGTTTTAGGAAGGAAATGAAGTCATATCTGGAATATTGGAGCAAATCAAGCATTTTCCTTTTAGGTGGCAACCTCATCCGAGCCAGCGGGAAAATAACAACCGGCGACCGGACTACACGCTGCCGCCTCCGCCTCGTCAAAACCAGAAACTTTCGTCAAAGGGAGATAGACAGAAAACATTCACAGCATCATCGACATCATGCAGAACCGAGAAGAAATGATCCGGAGGGAAGACCTATCTACCTGATATGTCCCTGCGACCCCGTTCTTCAAGATCCTTCACTTCACCATCATCACCCACACTAGAGAGAGAGAGATTCATCTTTGTAAGGACAGGGTTTGTAAACTCTACTTTAGATTGAACTTGAGATATTGTTTGGTTGATCTCAAACTATTTTGGAATCATACGGTAATACCAAGGTGAACCCTATTTTTATCATTATCAAGTCTATGATCATTTCTCTCACGTGTGAATAATCCTCCATAGGCGAGGGAGATGTAAGGGATTGGTGAGATGTGTTTGTGCCTATCCATTTATTTTTTACGAGAGCTTTCTAATCATTGTTTATAGGATTGTTTATCTATGGTTTACCTAATGCTTGTTGTCTAGGGCCCGGGCAACATGACCTAATGACCTTACATAGATATGCACTTGTTGTTTAGTGAATCTGCGATCCCCAAAGTGACAGATGGGGATATCGACGAGGAACGATGACTCGAGAATAACGGGATGCCACCAAGCCTAATGCGTTGGTCCGGTCTCATGAACATGAGACCTTACATGCTAATGCTGACTATGATCGTGGTAACAGTATGCAGAACAATAATATTGAACAAGACTGACAGGAGGAGTTTGATGACACAAGGGCAACCTGCCTACCAACTATTCAATAAGAAGAATTTGCCTCACATTTCCATCAGCATCAAGGCACACGCACTATCACCATGAACCGCATCACCCCTGCGCCTTCTCTTATCATAAGTAGTAAACCCTTTGTTACTCATTTTCACGTTGCAACAACAACCACTTTTTTGACATTTCACATCACCCTTTTCCATTGTTTAATTATACAAATCCTTGCAGTCAACTCACTCACGTTTGACACCTTGTGTGTCAGTGTGTGACAGAGACAACCATAGGAAACATTCGCCAAACAACTCCGTTGAGACGATATAATCGGGAGTCTACTTCCACGAAAGTGTGCGATAAAGAATCTATTCACTTGTAGGTATCAAGCTATTTTCTGCCACCGTTGCCGGGGAGCTAAGCGTGGAGTGTTTCTGTTTCTTGACATGGTGCATGACAAGCCACATTTCTGTTTCTTGACATGGTGCATGACAAGCCACATACGCTCAAGAATCATATCTGAACTTGAAATTTTCACAGGTGTACGGTACACTACCCCGTATTTGTTATTGGTGGTAAACATTGTGAGATTTTTTAGAATGCGTGTTGTGCATTCGGATGGCAATTCACGCTTACAATAGGATGAGCATTCAACCCAGGATACGGTGGAATGTTGCCAACTGTTGCCATTGGTGGTGAGCAAATGCCAACATACTAACATAGAAATACCGTATCCTCGCCTTCCATACCGCTCCAAAATATCTGGTGCTCTAGCTCACTAGGGTTGTCAGCTATAGCTTTCCATAAGCAGCAAGCTTACATAGATAATGCTATTTGCGACATGATTCCATTCGGCTCTACAGGGGCAGCACAGCACGCACATACCATCGTCAACCTCAAGCAACGCGACACTTGGCGCTGTGCAGGGCACGCTCATTCTCTACAGAGAAAGAAAAGAAAAGAATACTATGATCCTGACTGAAACGTCATGTTATTGTTTACCGTGCTCGCGAGGGAGAAATGGAAGAAGAAGAAGGGTAAAGCTGGTGCTCCGCGACATCTGATGAGCGAAATGGACAAGACAAGAAGAGCAGCGGCAGCGACAGATGCAGCAAAAGGCCAGATGGAGGTTGTGTAGCAGCCGCGGCAGAGAAGCTTTCCTTTCTCGTGATACCATCAAGGAAGACGAAGGGAACTTTTACCACGTCCTGTCCGAAGATTTCCATGACATTGCCGAAGATTTACTGCCATCTATCAAGCCTGTCACTCTGGAGAATGTGCTTCTGTCCAAGGTCTAGTGCTAATCACTTGCAGACAGTCTGTTGGCGTCACAACTTGGACAAAAATATCAGGCGAATACAATGGAAAAGATATATTAGCAGTTGCAAGGAATCCTTAATTCGTTTTTCAGCGCCTGTCAATGGCAGCAAAATCACATGAGCGCACCAAATCCCCTCCATTGATTAATCACAGTACACCAGCCCCACCCTCTCCCCATGATGCATGTTCCTCCCTCCATTGCTCTCTCTCTCTTCCTGTCATGGACCAGAGCCTGCCTCTCTGGTGGAGTGCTACAAAAGATGGCATCATTTTTTGCCTCCCTCTCCTGCTTTCTTCTCCAACCCCGTTCCAGCTGACAAGTTTGAGCCAAGAACACCACCGGTTACGCAGAGAACCCAACATATTCTGGAGAAAAACAACATCTTTCCTGCCCTGAGATCCCCTCACGAATCCAGCAAAAACGACATTGTTTACTGGTTTCTCTGCCACTTGTTCTGCTTTCTGTTCGAGAAACTCTTCTTTTGGGTGTAGCAAGCAGTCTAGCACATCAAGAATCCAGCGAAAGGGAAACCCATCCTTTTTCGCCCATTCGGTCCAATCCACCGAGCAGGAGTTTACAGAGCCAAGAACCACTCCAGCGAACATCTTGCTTCCCACACTAGCGCCAATTCTGGTACCAATCTGGCCCCGGAAGGTAAGATTTAGAAGCGGAACAAGCCAAGTTCTCCAGCGATGGCGGCCGCGCTGGAGTGCTGGTCGGGCCGGCCGAGCACCGACGAGGAGTCCATGGTGGAGCAGGTCCTAATGAAGCCCCACGCCCGCTCCGACGGCTCCCTCCCCACCTGCGCCGACTCCACCGGCGCCGGTGACCCGACCTCCGGCCCGGCGGCGCCCAAGAAGTGGCAGCGCCTGGGCCGCAACTTCGCCGGCGCCATCGCGGCGTTCAAGAACACGCTCAACCTGGACAACGGCGGTCTACCCCGCGACCCCTCGCCGCGCGCCGTCGGCGAGAAGCCGCCGCTTCTTCTCCGCGGCCTCGCGCAGCTCTACTCCCGCGGCGCCGCCGCGCAGCAGCTGCCGGAGAAGCTCGTTTCTGACCTCCGCCGCCACTTCGATGCCCTTCCCAACAGGTGAGTGCCCAAGTTCTGCAACAATATTAGTTGTTAGCAAATGCGTTCTACATTCTACTGTTTTAAAGATTTTTTATTTACTGGACCATTAAATCTGAAATGCTAAATCAAGCACATAATATGTTTGATTCCTTTGGATGTGCTGAGTGGTTGCTGATAAACAGAAATCTCGATTTTGCAGCTATGGACAGGCAGGATTTGACATGAAAGACGTCCTCTTGCATGCCCGTCTTGTAGAGCAGGCGGCCGGTGAGGATCAGACTGCAGTCAGCATCGAGGAAGTTCATGGCAGCAACGGCAGAGAAAGCGGCGCTGAAGGCACTGTGTTTCAGCTCACCTTTGCCTGCAATGCCCACTTTCATGGCAGTCAATGTCCAGCTCACTTGATAGCCCATCGATCAGTTGCAAGAAGATCCAGATCTTTGAGAAGAGAGGATTGACACTTGGTGTTGTCATGATAATTGTGCAATCCGGGAATGAGGAGCTCTTCAAGAGCCGGGTCGAGGCTGCCCTAAAATCGGCGACAAAGAAGAATCGGAAGAACAGTGGTGGTGGCGTGAAGCTTCCCTTCGGGCTTTGTGGCTGTCAGGAAGAAGGATCACGCAACTTCGACGAGGAGTCTATGTTTGATCCAGAGGATGGTCAGGTTCTTGACAATGAGCCTGCTCGCCGCCACAGCTCCCCACTCCCCTACCACAATCATCAGTGTTTGTCTCAGTAGACGAGTGGCAAACCGTCCGATACGGGGGCGAGGAGCTTGGCCGCTGGATAGTGAGCTCCGAGGAGATTGAATTTGTTGATTGGGTTGGCCAAAATTCATTCAAGGGGGTTCATAGAGGAAGGAAAGTTTGGGTTAACAAATTGAGGGGTTGTGACATGGGAAGTGCTTATGATGTTGAGATCCGTCAGGACTTGTTGCAGTTGATGAGCTGTGGCCAGAACAACATCCTCCAGTTCCATGGCATTTGCTTCAATGAGAGCCATGGGCTCTGCATAGTGACTAGGATGATGGAAGGAGGTTCAGTTCATGATATTATTATGCAGAGAAACAAGAGACTGTCACTCCGGGACACGATTAAGATCGCTCTTGATGTTGCTGATGGCTTGGCATTCATGAACAGCTACGGCATTGCCTACCGCGATCTTAATGCACGAAGGATCCTACTAGACAGACAAGGAAATGCCTGCCTTGGGGATATGGGCATTGTTACCCCTTGTAATAATGCTGGCGAGGTTACTGAGTATGAGACATCCGGGTATCGCTGGCTAGCTCCAGAGGTTAGTTTTCTCGACTCGTTTTACCGTATATTCTTCTAGAAGCGGTCTTCTTGAAAGTTAGTTTAGTTTCAGACTTCCAACATGATATAAGTTCCTTGAGCTATTTTAATTGCAGGCATTCTCTGGGATTTTTAAAATGACCATTATCAATAGTAAGAACAACATGAAGTATGAAACATGTATTTTACATCTCACAATCCTGTAAGAGTACATAGAACTACAAACTGTGTAGAATACCGCTTCATCCTGCTTTGACATCCTTTGATAGTCAGTTACTACTGAACCTGTCCTTACCGAGAACTTACCACCATGTTGTGTTACACAGATCATCGCCGGGGACCCAGAAAGCGTGTCCGAAACCTGCATGAGCAACGTCTACAGCTACGGGATGGTTCTGTGGGAGATGGTCACCGGCGAGGAGGCGTACTCCACGTACTCGCCGGTGCAAGCGGCGGTGGGAATCGCCGCCTGCGGGCTGAGGCCGGAGCTACCGAGGGACTGTCCTCAATTCCTGAGGTCGCTGATGACCCGGTGCTGGGACAACTGCCCTCTGAAGCGCCCTCAGTTCTCCGAGATCATATCCATCCTGCAAAAGCAGAGCATCCGATAGATTTTGTTTTGCTTTCTTTTCTTGTTTACCCTTATGCCATATAGTGAGTAGTAGTATCTGTAATGTTTTGGCTGTTATGCTGCCCAGTCATGCAGGAGGCTGCATATGAGAAAAAAAAAAGGTATAATATATGTGCAAAGGCTTGATATGTTGCTTGCCCAAAACATCTGTTTGTCTTGGTGCTATAGTAGGTCCACACATACTTAAGTGGCATGAAAAATCAGAGAGCGTCATCAATCAATGAATTAATAGGAGGATCTGTAGGGCAAAAGATATAGTTGTTTTTGTAGCCCTTTATCTTCTACAACAAACTAACTGTACAGTCCATAGTATGATAGTATTAAACAAGCAATCCAATCCAATGCGATGCTCTATCGTATGCTGACTTGTAGGCCGGTTGCTGGCCGGCTGTAAACAATGCTACAACCTCACTGGGGAGGTCAAGATCAGTTATACTAGTAAATCCTTTGTTTGACCACCTCAAGATTGCGACCGGCAACCCTTCGTTTTGGGCAGTCTCGTTTCCACACCGCATCTGCAGCTTCAGCTCCAACCCAACGAGGGACGCCATGGCTTTGCTTGTTAAGCCTCTTCTTTTTTTTCGAATCGGACCATCGTCCCAGGCTCTATATCAAAACGATGCACATAACCTTTTATTGCAAAGTTTCCACACCGCATCTGCAGCTTCCTTTTATTGCAAAGTTTCCACACCGCATCTGCAGCTTCGGCTCTTACCCAACGAGGTAGGCCATGGTTTTGCTTGTTAAGCTTCTTTTTTTTCCGAATAGGGAGCATAGTCCCAGCCTCTACATTAAAACGATTCACACAACCTTTTATTGCAAAGTTATAAGTACTCCGTATAAAGTGACAGTCCGAGCACACTTTACGAATCACACAAAGTAAACACAACAATAAGCCAACCGGAGATGGAAGCATTAAGCATCTAATTTTCTAGTGTGCAACCAACCACCTTGGCTGAAGATAGCCCGAACAATCACCATCAGACGAGTACATCCGGTACCATAAAACTCCACTGGTCTATTAGAAGAAGGAATCACCACATGTGAATCCAGTACAAAGCCCGACAACCTGCAGAAAATGAGGCACATTTGGTTTGTTAAAAACAATGTCATTGCGGCAATTCCATATTGCCCAAATAAAAGCAGAAGCGCGAATGCGTGCTTTCGTCTTTTTATTAGCTCCGTGCAACCAATTGCCGAACAAATTGTTAATACTAGAGGGCGGGGAGATATTGAAAGTAAATTGAATTAACCACGGAACATGATGGGTAAAAAGACACGAGAAAAACAAATGTTCCATAGACTCGACCGCGTCAGAAAAAAACGCATTTCTTGCAACCCATCGAACGTCTCTTAACGAGGTTATCTTTTCTAACGACACTTTTCGATCATTCGCAAAAAAAAAAAAAAAAAAAAAAAACTTTCCGATGAAGGGATGAAGGAAATTTTTAAATTTTCAATGAGAACTCAAGGTTCCACAAATATTTACGTACTCCCTCCGGTCCGTATTAAGTGTCGGGGGAGTTTAACGTACTCAGCACAATCTCTTAGCTTCACTTTTTTTGGATCAGAGGTAGTACAAATATTGTGTGTCCATACAGAAGATGTGTGAACGAGTGAGTGACCATCCATATGCATGTGCAGATGTTCCTTGCTCCATAGTCCATGGTCATCGTTAGCGTCTGGTTTGCAAGGAGCAGTGTGCATCTACGACTTGGTCATTCTTGGACTAGTAGTATGCAGGAGCAGATAATGACGCTCGTTATGAGTGTATGGTGGGGGCCTGGAACTCATTAGATGAACGGACCGAACGTGATTTGGTTTGCCATAATAACAGTGGTGTCTCCTCGGTTAATCATTTCGCTTGATATATGTGTCTTTTTTTTTTTTTTTTGCATGGATGATATATGTGTCTTGGACGGACGGCCGAATGCAGTTGTATGGTATGTGTAGATCTGTGTGGATGCGCGGGTACGGCTAGTCGCCGAATTCAGCTCGAAACTGAGCTTGCAAGAAGAAGAGGACTAGTGCACTCTGGTCCCGCCGACATGTCTTGCAGAGCCGCGCTTTGCTCACGTGGAGCAGCTGACACTGTGTGGATGGCTCCCTCCGCGCACGGGCAAACCCCCGGATCGGATCGGATCGGCGGCATCCGATGAGTTCACTCCATTTTGGAATGGATTCTGTAGGATGTCCACCTGTTGGTTGGTGGCCGGTAAAATGGTAACGTACCACGATCATTCCACTGAACCGAGGCACGGGAGGGATCCCTGCCAAGGATGCAGGACACAAGAGAAGATCACATTGAGCTAGCAATTGAAGGCTGGGAACCGTGACGCGTCGCAGTGCCATGAATTGCCTCTGCAAACACCGGATCCTCAACGCTGAACCGCATTTATGAGGTCCTTGGCACGCATGCCGTGATGCCTCCTCTCCCCCTTCCCGTGCGTTGGCATTCATCAATCAACGCTCTATGAACGGATGAATGAATGAATGGCCATGGCAGGCTGGTACAGGCCGTAGTAGATCTGAAACAATGCCAGGCATAGATGGGCAATCAACGTTCGTAAACGTAGGGCATACAAGGGAAATTTCTGCGTTCCAGAGGGTATGAAAGCCGACAAATCATCATCGTCATCATAAGACTACAGCTGAGTCAAGTTTGGCATCCAACTCAAAACAGAGATGTTGACTGGTGACAATCTTGCACGACAAAGACTGAGTAAATGGTGATGAGCTTGGTTTGCTGGCTCATCCAACGACGTGCCGCTCCTTCACCCATAAGAAACTCTCTGGGGGTACAATAAAAACTTGGTTTGCCGGCTTTTCTCCTTATTTCGGAAGAGAATGGATCGAGGGGCTACTCGGATATGGGGCACGCACCCTCGAAGGCTTCCTGCTCCTTGCGACAAAAGTCAAACTCGTTCGTGTAGTAGTACATGCAGCCGGCATAGGCATCCATCTCCTTGGGGCACTTCTGGTGAAGGTCTTTCAGGCTGCGATCACAAAATGAGGCAACTTAAGAAAATGACAAAGTAGAGCAGGTACAGGAGGAACAAGTCACTTAAGTGATTGGCTTAACAGAACCAACATTTGTACATCTAAGCAAAACAAAGCAGATTGCAAGAGGGGGTTCTACTACGGTAGACAAACATGAAGCATATGATCAGAAGGCTCAAAATCACTGGGGTTCACAGAGGGAAGGAGGAATATCTAACTTCAGAATTATTAACAAGAAAGAGCAACTTTTTCTGAGAACAGATACTGCTATAGGGCGGCTGCTACTCAAATTGGATGCCCCTATCAAACTTTGGACGTACTATTCTCCTTGTCATTGTCTTGTATAGCACTTAAAGAACGCAGTACCCCCAGAAGGAAAACAACTTATACATGGGGTTCTAGCTCACAAACTAAACCAGCAGTCCACCATTATGCCACCCCAAGTCAGAAAGATTTCCACAACAAATGAGCAAAATAACACGCAAGTCTGGGATTATTCCACTGTCAATCCAGCCTAGCTCACTATGGCAGGGCTGAAGGTTCAAGCAATACACCAAACCAAAAAGGTAAACCATCCTTCCTCCATTTATTCTCACAATCACTTAGCAGATCAACAAAACATAAAATAAACAAGAGAAGTAAAAAAAAAGGATTTTTTTGAACTGTAAAAAAAGGATTATCTAATTGCATACTATGATTGTCCGCTAGAGATACAATTGTCTTTTTTGTTTCTCTACGTGTATTTCGAATTTGGTTCTACAAATTCTAGGGTTCATAAACACACATCTTGTGATCACCCACATATTTATTTCGGAATTTTTCATCACGTTTAATTTTTAATTTTAATGAGTGGTATCTAGTCATCATGGGAGACAAATATGCATCACAATTGATTACTGAAGAGGTGTTATTGCCATCTTCGTAGCTATCTAATGTCCCATAGTCCCACTCATATAAATGACTTAGGCAGTAAATTGTCCACTTTACTGTTTAGTTTATTCCCTAACACTAGACGGAACAGGAACAACAACATGAAGGCAGGAAAAAATACTCCCTCTGGTGCTAATAAAGTGTCGCTGGTTAGCTAGAAATTTGTGCCTTGTACGTGTATTTAGCCCAACACTTAAAAGGGATCGGAGGGAGTATCATATTTGTCAACCTCATGTATATGCGCTAGCGCTACCAAGATCAACCTGATCATAGGAGCAATACAGATAGAGATATTATCACTGATACTTCAAACAATACTTTGCCAAAGTAAGGTACTGCGACTTACAGGAGTGCACCACGAGGCAAGGATGCAGTAACGATTTGTCTGGCGTTGTTACAGACAAAGAAAACCAGCGCAACAGAGTGTTCCAGAATAGGACAGAGATAAGAAGAAGCGAGCAGTCACACAGGTGCTTCCAAACGCCTGGTTCATCCCAAACTGTGTAGGATCTATAAATGGCAGTTGCGGAGCACTTTTCTCCCCACTGTCGGTGCATCCCGGTATAGTGACAGATTAGTGGAGGCAGCACAAAGACAAAAGAATGAGACGCAAAAAATGCGACAGTAACGTTTCCAATTCTATCCGTCTCCATCCATCGTTCTACCCATCTTTTTCTGTCTCTGTGTTGACTCGACTACTCCGTCCTGAGCTGGCATGCAACTACCATGAGAGAGCAGCCTCTCTGAAACTGCTGCGTTCTAGACTTCTGTACAGGGTGTGGCGAATCAGGTTTCTGAAGAGCTCTCAATAGACTTCTCGTTAGTGCACTCCTTAAAGTCACAATACCGGGTTATTTTGGGTGTAGTACTTTCTAAAGTATGAATGATAATGTCTCATGTTAGTAGTTTTCATGTGATCATGTCTGATCTTGGTAGTGTATATACATGAGAAGAAGAAAAATGTTCTTGTGATCATACTATTGCTACATGTTACTATTATGCCTAGTGTCTATGTTGTGCAAATCTCGATCATCGGTTTACGGAATAAACGCTAAGTGTGTAGTGTGTAATTTTCTTACCAATGTGGTTTGCGCCCTCCATGTAATACAAAAAAAAAACAGTTAGACAGTGGCAATCATTTCATAGATTTGCTACCGCATGAATAAGTATCTTTTGGCTTTCACTGCAATGGGAGGAAATATTCTCCTAACCAGAAAATAACAGTACTATAACACTGACTGCTTGGTTAAACTAACTCAAGAGCAATCTGGCTTGTGTTTACACAGAACTTATAAAGTAGAGTGGTTTTTAACGAAACAGTGTCACAGGATCCTTAGTTAGTCTAAGTATAGACAGTTAGCACTGGATGTTGTTCACCCCTTGTGTTCCCAGAATCGGCTAATACTTAATACAAGTGGACTGACAATGTGAGATAGTATAGGAGATACCAATCACAGTGTGTCTCCCTGGCAAAGGAAACAGTAGCACATTGTGTGTCTTGAGTCTTGACTAGAACCATAAACTTGAGCATTGTACATACTATATCGATCTATCCTCTTGGTAATCTTAGGGATTTTTCCGTTGAGGACATTATAATTTTTCAGTTAATCATCTGAAAATGGGACAAGAAGACAACAGTGCAACCGCGAACTTGCTCTAGCAAATGAATAAATCAGAATTTATCCTTATCTGTTTGACTGTCCCACAGGACAATATGACAGATGAATATCAGAAGTAGAATAAAAGCAGCGAAATTAGAAGGATTCCACCTAAGTTTGCGATATCTAAGAATTTAAACTAAATTAGAGAGCAAACTCACTTTGGGGAAACTAACGACAATATCTGAGATGAGTTGATTCACTTTGGCAGTTTAATCTAAGGCAAAATGAGCCATCTACTGAGTGTGACATTACCAGTTCATTCCCTTCTCTATAATCTTATTATCAGAAGGCTAATACTGTGTGGTCTAAGTCATAACATCATCAGAAACTGGGTAGTCATTGTAAAACTACTTATCCACAATAATTATGCAGTTTATCGGCTAAACGAAGGATTTCAGTCCCGTCCACATGAAAATGTAATACTCACTACTAAACTACTTACTATCCCAAGGTTGGGTAGCAATGAACCCTGCCCACTCACTACACAGTACAAACTGATAACCTAAGGCATGTCCGTGTTGCCACATAACTATCGGCAACTAGCTAATACATGTAGATCCTAGACAATAAGATCAAACTGATCGTCATCAACAAATTTCCAGTGGCTGGCTGGCTGCCACACTGTTGAATATAATACTGATCCACTCACAGCTCCGCATAGGCTACTCGCGGAGGCACAAACTTGGCTTACATGCTCATCAGCTACCACTGAAGGGAAAGTACGAATTCAAGACAGCGCCGCCTAAACGTCTCACCACAGCAGCATTTCGGCACAAGCTAAGAAAAATTAGACAAGCGTCAGCCACACAGTATGCACTTACCAGAACAAATTCAACACTCACGAGCAGCACGACCGAAGCAACATTTCAGGAATCCGAAATGAAAGCAGAAGTGGAGGACATGGGATAAAGCGCTGGCGAGCGAGGGGTAGGCACTAGGCAGGGACTCACAGGTTGAAGACGCAGCGCGTGACCTGGCGGCCCTTCTCGAGGCACTTCTCGGGTTGGGGTCCTTCTTCTTGCAGTTGAGGAAGGCCAGGTTCTCCGGCCGGCACTGCACGGCGATGTGCTTGGACGCCGCCATCAGAACAGACGACGTCGGGATCGGCTCCCCCGAGGCGTCGATCGGCGTGCTGCTCGCTGACATCTCTGCAGGCGCGGGGGGCGCTCGCCGTGGAGATCTGGGAGGAGAAGGAGGGGGGCGAGAGGGCCGAAGGGAGGACCGGAGATGGAGAGGAGAGGGGAGGTTGGGGGGCCGGAGGAGCAGGTGCGTTCCTCACTCCTCTGTTTGTGCGCTTCGTGGGCTTTCGAGTTTGAATGGGCTGGGCTTCTTGGGCTCTGAACCTGTACCCTGGTAAGAATAGGCCCACCCGTGCTTCTCATTTATACTCTTCTTCCAAGGCACTATTCCCGCGAAAAAAATCGTCAATGGGACTTTTTTTTTTACAATCAATACCATATAATAATAGCGAATAGTACATGGTAGAGATACAT
The DNA here is from genome assembly GCA_947311845.1 of Poa pratensis. Classification (NCBI taxonomy): domain Eukaryota; kingdom Viridiplantae; phylum Streptophyta; class Magnoliopsida; order Poales; family Poaceae; genus Poa; species Poa pratensis. The sequence goes on along the minus strand of CAMZMU010000066.1, from coordinate 30,151,850 downwards.
GAGATGACTACAGTGATTACAAAATAAAGTCTAAAAGAAAGGAGCAAATCTTCGAGATCTTCAAACTCTTTGTTCTTCCATTACATATACATCCAAATTTTGAGATAGGTAAGACATCTATTTCCGAACGGAGGGAGTACTTTTCTGAAGGCGGCTGTAGAACGACAAAGATATCAAACCACAGACCTGTGAATCTGATACGTCTCAAACGTATCTATAATTTTTTATTGTTCCATGCTTATTATATACCATTGCCACATGTTTTTATATCATTTTGGCATATTTTATGGAACTAACCTATTGACAAGATGCCCAGTGCCAGTTCCTGTTTTCTGTTGTCTTTTTGTTTCAGAAAAGCTAGTCGGGGAAGTTTCTCCGAATCGACTGAAAATTTACGGGAATTATTTTTACATGGAAACAAAGACTGCGCCAGGAGGAGACCTGCAGGGGGGCCCACAGGTCCCAGACGACCCCAGGCGCGGTCAAAGGGTTAACCGCGGTTGGGGCCCACCTGGGCGCCTCGGGTGCCCTCCCGAGTTGTCCTTTCGCCTATAAATTGTCTTCGTCCCGAAAACCCTCGAGACCCGATCATATTTTCTAGAAAACATCTGAGGCCGCCGCCGTTGCCAACCTTAAATCAGGAGGGTTCTGAAACTCTTCCCGACACCCTGCCGGAGGGGGAGATTGTCACAGGAGGCATCTACACCACCATGCCTGCTTCCGGAGTGATGCGTGAGTAGTCCACCACGGGACTACGGGTCCATGGCAGTAGTTGGATGGTTGTATCTCTCCCTTGTACTCCATTGTTTAGATCTTGTGAGCTGCCTAACATGATTAAGATCATCTATTTGTAATGCTACATGTTGTGTTTTGCGGGGATCCGATGAATTATGGAGTCATGACATTATTGTTCAGTTTATTTATGCTATGTTTTATTCATGATATTTCATGCTCTCCGATGCTTGTGGATGCTTTGGCCGAAGTAATTGATAGTGTCTTAGAGAGGGTATTTATGCTAGATAGTGGGTTCATGCCTCTCTTGTCTGAGCTCGAGTTGACAGAAACGATTAAGTCTTGAGATGTGCTGTTGCTACTAGGGGTAAAACATCGGTGTTTATGGCTTTCTGTTGTAACCATTGCTTACATTACGCATCATGCTTATTGCAATTATCTGTTGCTTGCAACTTAATACTTTCGAGTGACAGGCTGGATAGCGATCCTGGGGTGGATTATTAGTTGTAGATGCAGTTGGATAACGGTCTATGTATTTTGACGTAATGCCCATATTAGATGAAACGGTGAACTTTGTGTCATGATAGTATTGTGTTGCGTCCATGTTTGTCAATTGACTCGCTGTAATTTGTTTACCCAACATGTTTATCTTTTGGAGAGATGACACTAGTGAACTATGTACCCCGGTCGTATTTTCATATATTGCTTACAACCGTTTTCATAGTTTTTCTTAGTCATTTGCTCGCTGGTCATTTTTGCTCTCATATTATTTTACACACATACATTTAATTCTTTGTGTTCAGCAAGCTGGAGAGATTGACAACCTCTCTGTTTCGTTGGGGCAAAGTAGTTTGTTCGTGTGTGCGCAGGTCCACGTCAATAATCGTAAACGGCACCGTTGACACCTTTCTGAAACCTTCTCCAAGTCCTACTGATTCGATAATCTTGGTTTTGAAATCTAGGGAAATTGCTGCTACGCTATATCATACCTTCCTCTTGGGGTTCCCAATGAACGTGTGATACACGCCATCAAATACCAACGAGGGTTCTCCCATAATTTTAATTTTGAATCGTAATGCCAAGGTTACATGCACGCACGCATCCATTAAGTTAATCAACCAACATCGGCAATAGTACTAACACCGTATTTCAGGGAATACCAACCGAACAGCCTGATCGACGTCGCTGGAGCCGAGACTATGAATCACCATTGTTGAGGACGTAGCAGCCTGGACAAATATTGCGAGAACAATCCTCGCGACAACCATAAGAAAAGATCCAAAATCGGTATGGCGAAGCAAGATCTGAAATACCATACCTAGACAAATTTAATCTTACAACACTACCATTGACGTCGGGTAGACGATCTCGTCGTTGAAGGAAGGACCGAAAATTGTTTATTGTAGATGATACCAACTCCATTGATGATGAAGACGGCTACCAAAACCCTCATCCAATCTATTGAAAACACTAATTTTATTAAGAACACGAACCATAGATCGGGTTCACCACCCCTCTCGACACCGGCGAGGCCGGCCGGAGGAGGGGGAACCCATCTATGGTGGAGGCGGAGGTGGTGGCGGTTGCTACTAGGTTTCCATGAGGAGAGCTCTCGTCACGTATGTAGGTTAGTAAAGTTCACTACCGGCAATCGTCAATGGGACTTATTCATTTTACCTGAGGCTGAGGCCGTTGCAAGGAATGTGCGGAGCAAAAGTAAACCAGTGTTACTATATGAGTCACATAGAATTTAATTTGACATATACTTAGGGGTACTGTCCTATACTCCCGTGACACCGGGTGGCTGAACTTGGATACGCCCCCGGATTACGCCACTACTGATAGGTATAGTAGCCCCTACTCATCCCACCTTCTCTCCGTCTTTGGTAGTTGCGCTAGGAATACATAGAGGTTTTTTTAGCTAAAACAAGTGCGATGACATCCGAGCATCGAGATGATTGATCACTGTAATTGGATTGATGACCCCCCGGCGCGGCTCATTTTTCGGTCCGGCACGCCCAGCCCAAGCCCTCATCTTGGGGAGTCCTCGGGCGGCCCCGGACGGAACGAAGCGCGACGCCACGTCTGCCTCCGACGCGCGGGCCACGCCTGTCAGTGAGTGAGACGACTTCAACCGGCGGTGGTCAAAGCCGTCGTCAAAGGCGCGTGCCGCGTGGTCATGCCTCGTTATCACAGCGGGCGGACGCCAGTGAGCCGTCGCGTCCCACTGCTCGGTGGCGTGAATGCGACGCGCCTTTTCGAGGCAACGACGTTAATACCACCGCTCTCCGGCGGCCATAAAAGGCCGTGTACGCCGGCCCCGTCCTCACACCACGCCTTCCGCCTTCTCTGCCCGCACTCGCCACTCGCCCCGCCACCGCAAACCACACTCGGCCGCCACCACGCACCAGGAGATGGCCGGAAACTGGAGGCGCACCCTCCTCCGCGAGTAGTCGGCGGCATTGCGGGAGAATGGTTACCCGGTGCCACCCGACATGCGCGTCGGAGGCCGCTGGGTGATCTCCGTCCGCGGGATCCCGGTGTCGCGCCCGCTGACGCGGGCGAACCGCGACTTCTGCGCCGCCATGATCACGCATTACTGGAAGGAGCTGACGCCAGAGATGCGTCAGGACCCGCGCTGGGACCCGGTGAACGCGGCCAACTACGGCCGCTACAAGGCGGCGTTCCAGCGCCTCTTCGACGAGGAGATGAGCCGCTGGGACGACCCTGGGCCGGCGCCGTTGGACAAGAACGTCGCCGGGCGCAAGGCATTCTGGGGCGTGCCCGGGCGCACGCTCGACGCCGTCATGGAGCACATCCGCAACGGCGGATCGCTGCTCCATACGCCGGCGCCTGCTCCGCCTCCACCTTCTCCGGCGGCGAACCTATGGGTGCCGCGTGCGTCGTCCTCGTCGCGCTCGGCGGCCTCCTCCTCCTCCCGCTCCCGCACCTCGCCTCTGCTCATGCCGAAGCCGGAGCAGACGAAGGTCAAGGCGGAGCCGGAGGTATCGCCGCTCATGGCCGAGGTCATGGCGTCGCAGGCGGGCACGGACGACGACGCCATCATGCAGGCCATCATCGCCGCGTCCATCGACAACATACCGCCGCTCGACGGGCCCGCGGCCTGCGCGTGGTCGGTGTTCGAACACGCCAAGTCCAAGGGCGTGCCCTTCTTCGACCTCACCGGCAACGACGCAGGACCCAGCCGCATCAAGGAGGAGGACGGCGGCGCAGGGACCAGCAGCGGCGACGCCGGCGTGAAAAAGGAGAAGGAGGAGGAGAAAGAGGACCCCTACTTCGCCTTCAGGCGCCGCCACCGCGGCTATTAGATTAGGTTTATTTAATTTCATTAAAAAATGTAAAATTTCCTAAATTTTGAATGATAATCATCGAAGTTTAATTTCACAAAATAGTATTTGGGCGCCGCGAGTGGGGAGGGACAGCGTCCAAAGCCAGCGACTAGTCCGGACGGCGCCCAAACGGCCTTTGGGCGACCGTTTAGACGCCGCGAGTGGAGATGCTCTAAGCTTCAAGACATTTGTATTCAAAGCAGTTCCTGTATTTTTTTGTAGGGGTTTTGTAACATCCCAAATTTATAAACCAAGAAAAACTTAGTTTTACCAGGCTCCCAAATTTCAGAACCAACAAAAACTTTTTTGAAGTGCTTTGCTAATGATTGTGTTTTCCTTCCCATTGCTATGTTTGAACTAGTGTGACTTGTTGTTTGAGTTGTTTGACTAGTAAATAAGACCCAACCAGTATAAAATATATTAAACTTGGTGATCATGTCATGACAAGAACAAAATATTCCATATATCTTCTCTACTCTTATTTGGACCAACTTATTTTCGAAGGATGTTTTGTGTACCCACAACCAAAATACTTATTCTTGAAAACAAAAGTATTTCCAAAATTATGTGTTTCCAAAAGTATGGAGATCTATATCTTGATGTTTCCCTTGTGTTGGCAGCTCTTATTCAACTCATATCTTCATTTCCTTGGAAAACAACAAAGGTGGGAATTATGTGGCCCATATATTTTAGCAACCCTCTTTGGAAAAAAATAGCAAAATAGGGAATTGAGTTTTTCCCACCTTACTCCTGTCAGGGTGACACTGGGTCACCACCCCACCACTTATCTGAGTGATAAAAACTTGGTTGAAAACTTATAACTGGTTGTCTAGTGTTGGTTGTTAATTCCTGCCAAATTGATTTCTTGTGTTGATTATTTGCTAAATAAGAACCTGAAGAAAGAAAAGAAATCAAAATAAAAAGATCAACACCTAAAATCATGAGTATCATCAACACATAAAACCATGGTGACAAATGTCACAAAATTCTCCAAAAGAGAATTGATATTATCTTTCTAACCAAATTCAGTGGAGTGACATAAGAATCACTCCCACTTTGCTATTACATTCTTTTCCCTCTCCAAAAACATTTCTAAAAATCTTGAATTTAAATTTCATTTCTTTCTTTATTCTCTCAAAACCACAAAATGTGCTATGTTGCACATATCCAATAAATTCTAGCATCATACCAAAAATCCCTACTCTATACCTATGAATCAAGTATGGAATTAAATTCAAGAAAATTGAATTTAATTTTCATTGAGACGATTCATCGAGCACGTGGTGGGCACTGCCCGTGTTCATCCTCAACTCCACGAAACCGAAATCAAATCGATTGATTTGGTGGATCCCTGCATCCCCTTGCTTGCTCCACACTCTCCCCTCACTCCCCTCGATCACCAGAGCAAGTTGGAAGCGTGCCACTTTGGTTGTTTTGCTCGTGGCCGCCGCTGTCCGCACGCCACCGTGCTGTCCACCCCTGGCCGTCGACGAAATCGTGCGGAGGAGGCACCCCGCTGGCCCAGCCCTGCACCCTTGCGTCCTCTCACCCTCACCGCACCCGTCTGGACGGAGGTGACCACGCCCTGATGCCCTGAGGAGCCGTGCGCCAGCCGCCATGTCAACGCTCGCCAAGCTCTGGCCGCGCGTGGACGCCGACGCCGTTCCTCTTCTCCACGCCACCCCAGCTCGCGTGGCTCGTCGCAGACGCACCTCTGCCACCCAGCAACCTCAGGGACACGTCCCCGTCGGCCCTCGTGGCCTGCAGCAGCCCCAATCGATCCGTCCACTCCGCGGACGCGCCATGGACGCCGTGCCGTGTCGAGCTCGCTCTCGCAGCCGCGCGTGCACCCCTCTACCCCTACGCCCTAGCTAGACACCCTACGGTCGTCGCCGTGCAGCACCGCCATCAATGGCGTGCTTTCCCCCTTCCCAGACCTCTCCTACGCTCAGTCCACCGCACGCCGTGGTTCGGCTATAAAACGACCACCGCACCCGTGCCTCCACACCTCACCACCGCCCATTCCAGCACCCCTCCCTCACTCTCCACCCCTCAGTGCACCGCTAGGAGAGCGGTGACACTGCCCCGCAAGCCCAGGCCGCCTCGAGCGTCCTCGATTTCTCGCCGGAGTCGAGGAAGAGGTCGAGCACGGACAGGTCGTTGCTCGCTTCCCCTCTCCCCTCTCTGGCCCATCCTAGCATCACCATTACCCTCGCACTTACCCGCCGCCGTTTCCCCGTGTTTCGTGCACAGACAAGGCGCAGAAGGATCGCCGGAGTTGCAGCACGGCCGCGGAGGAGGAGTTGCTTGTCGCCGCCGCCTGAAGCTCTCCCAGCAAGCACAACTCATCCCAGAGAGTTCCCCACGATCCCCGCCGTCGATCCACCTCTTTCCACAGCCTCCCGAGCCCTAGGTGAGCTTCCCCGTGCATCTCGCCGTCGCCGGAGCCGCGGCGCCGCCCGCCTGAGGTCGTCGATGACCGCGAGCTCCAGGCGCCGTTCGATTAGAAATCGACGGTAGCGTACCGGTTCGCGTAATTAGTCGCTGACTGGTGGACCCCACCCGTCAGCGTTTTAAATTTAAAACGCGCGCGCGGAACGTTTCCGTTGAGTCGCTGACGGGCGGACCCCACCCGTCAGGGATTTCAACTTTTCCAGCGTTTTAGAATTTCCAAATTCCACTGCTTTTCAGTACTGGATCTAGATTGGAAATTCAATAACTTGAGTTCTAGGAGTCCAAATAAATCAAACCCAACTGTTCTGGAAAGCCTATAAAATTCTTTAACTCACCCAAGTGGTCTCATCTCATTTAATTAAATAATAAAAGTGCACTAATAAAAATGCTCCAGAAGGTTTAAAACACCAAACCATTTGTTTCTGGAGTTATATTAATCCAATTGACTTGAAACCAATTTTGGTAGACTTGCTTTAGGATCTTTTAGCTCCCCAATTTTTGGTAGAATTAATTGGGTAGTGTAAAATCCTTAGCCCTTGGTTGAACTTCAGTGCACCCTTCTGCACTAAAACAATTAGTGTGAACTGTTGGTAGATCCAATTGGTCTAAAACCAATTTTGTTAGGTCACACTCAACCAAGGTTAGATACCCCAAAAAGGATTTAATTTTTGGAGCAACCAAATTTGTTTGGTAGCTAAAACTTGTTTAAAACCCTTCTGAACTAAAACAGATGTGTAGGGAGTTTTGTAACTCCAAATGATCCCAAACCAATTGGGTGATCTTCTACACACCAGTAGCTATCCATAGAATTTTAGTTTGAATTTTTGTGACAAACATAGATTAAATGGTGAATTAATTAGTGTACAACTAGTTTCTGCCTTAGTTTGAAATTAATTAAATAAAGTTTAATTCAATCAATTTGAAACCACCTTGTGTTGCTTGATGTGTGCAGTAGCTATGTGTAGCAATTGTGATGTTGTGATGATGCTTGAGTTAGTATAGTAATTGTTTGTATCGCTTGTTTGACGTTAGACGAAAACGCTGCCGGAGTCTTCGAGGAAGGGGAGTACTTTGATCAGCAGGAACAAGACCCCGAGAACTTTGCTGAGCAAGGCAAGCTACTTCACTGAGCTTGCATCTATATACATCTATTTTGATTTACCTGTTTTACTATAAGTAGCATAATTGATTTATGTGGTGTTTGCCACGAAAGCTATGATTTTGAAAACCCTTTTTTCCAAAAATTACAAGTATATTATGGAGACACCCGATATAGAGGTGTCAATGGTATACAACGATTTCAAAATGAATTTGTTTTACCCCAAAAGTCTTCTATGAAAATCTTTTGGTGGGATTACGAACCACCCAAGTTTTGGTTAAAAGTATTTTGCTAAGAAAATTGGAAATGATTGTGAAAACCTTTTCAAAAGTTTATGAAAAACTATTTTGCCACTCTATGTAGAAATATCAGTTTGTTTATATAAAACTATAGGATGGGAAAAACATTGTTTATTCAAAACTCCTTTGAAAATCCTTGGATAAATTCTGGTATACCGGGATGCCGGTATGGAAGTGGAGAAGGGAAGTGTGGTGATGTTTACGAAAAATGCACATTGTGTCTTTGTACCATGACTACCAGCCAATAACCGGTGCGACCACATTTACCCACATATGGGCAAGGGCGTAGTCATATAATTTGCTCGTGTTAGTACTGGATGCCTCAATAACGAGGATAACCTCGTTCCATGAGGGGATGGTCTGAGGACCTACCCCCTGACCTGGGTCCTCTTCATTGAAGTCTACCGGAAGCCGGTATGAACGTGTCGGAGGAAGAGGATTGAAGGGCTCCCTTGGGTCCGCCGGACAGAACTACGAGTCCTCACACTTAGTTTCTGAGGATTTAAGTGTCGATGGAAAGTGTCGTAGAGGCAGGGTCCTGTACTAGCATGAGCAAAGGACAGGCTATGGCCGGGAACTCAACTTCGCATACCTCTGGTATGGCGGGACGTGGCTGACACGATGAGTGACCGGATGGGTGTGGGAAAAGCGTGCTACCTCTGCAGAGTGTAAAACTATTCGAATAGCCGAGTCCTCGGATATGGACAGTTGGAAGGCTGTCCTAAGACCATGTGCAAGTTTTTCAAAGTTTTGAGTTGAAAGGAAAATGAAGGGGTATGATCAGAAAACAGGAAGTTTCAAAGGAAGGGACAAGACGGTGATTTTCGAGGAAAAAGTTTCGAAAGAGAATTCTTACCTTTTTAAATAAAGGGTTTAGTTTCGAGAAAAAGGTTTAAAAAGACTTCTTACCTTTTTCAACCAAAAATGGTGAGAAAACTACTTTCCAAAAGGGTTGTTTCCAACCCAGATATTGAGAAATTACCTTCCAAAATGTTTTGTCTTCAACAAGATTAAAAGATCTACTCTTCCCTTTTCAGTAAAGGTATAGAGATGTTTTGTTCTAAAAATAAAGGTATTATGAAGGATTATCAAAACTAGTGCATGCTCAAGTTGGGGTAGTTTGCGAGTACAATCAAATGTACTCATATTGGTTTCGTCCCTGGCTATTGTCTTAGCCAGATTTCAGAAAGGAGCAGTTTGGAGACGAGGAGTTCACTGACGTCTTTGCGAACTAGGGCGCTTCCCAGTCAGCTGCCTGTAGGGTTACGGCGAATGACTTGGGCTCCACGTTGATTGGTGATTCCGCTGCAAGTTCCTGTTGAAGCTTATGACTTCAATCACGTAAGTACATTTATTCGGTATTTGTGGGTGTTCTGTGATACCAACTCTAGTTATGTGCAACAACACACTGATCATGGGATTGTTGCAGGAAGCATAACGAGTATCTCGGATAATTAATCCGGGGTCCTCACAGACTTGGTATCAGAGCCATCCTGACTGTAACAGACCTTAGTTAGCATGGACGTTAGTTAGGAAGGAAAATATTTTGTTAAAAAAATATATTAATACCAAAAATATATCTTTATCTAGGGAAGTCCAAAAATGACTCCCACTCTTCTCATCTTCTCAAATATTTCCGAGTCTTACCCTTCTATTTTAAGATTTTCCAAGAATTTTTCTACCCTCTTGTACCTGTTCAAAATACTTGACGATGAACCCAAAGGAGACCTAATTAGCTAGCACCTACAAGAGAAGCCCCATTTTGAATATTCAACATTCAACATCAAGGTGATTGATCTACAAATGCCAAGCTCATCGATATCAACAAAGCAAGAGACTTCTGAAGACTTTCGTTCAACGTCAACCATTCTACTCCAGTTGCAACCCCAATCTCAAGTATTCCAGCTGAAGCCCGAGGTAATGAAATGGAGACTTCATCAACTATTTATAACCAAGGCCCCTAGGGAACTTTAGTATACTACCCACTACCACGAGTATTAGGCGTACACCGGTACTACATATACCTTGTGTGTTTATTGTTTGTTTGTGACATTCCCCTACAGTAAGTCAACAGATTTGACCCATCCCTGCCTAACCGGCATGGCCAGGCGTCGGTTCACAGTAGAGTACAGTAAGACTTGTCCCCACTACCGGAGAGACGCTCACCAGGTTCTTCCATAGAAAGGAGTCGACACAACCTAGCCTCTGTAAGGTCCCGTTCCATCTGCCATCTATACCCACCCTCACTCACCGTCCATAGCAACCCAACTCTCCTGAGGCAGGAATCCCGTGTTCTTATCCTTTCTCCCGAGCCAAAGCCACCCAATGGCAAACCCCAGGGTCATTCTGGAAACCACTGCCGAAGATCATGGCGGGTTTCCACTGATGCTTTGGAAGGCCGTCTGCCATTTTCTTGGTAACCCTGCTCGCCCCCGATATGTGGTGTTCGAGAACTCCCTCTCGCCTGCCGGGAGTGAATTCCAAGCCGACGTGCACCTTAACTCGTGTCCGTTGGGCACAAGTCAGGCCTACTTGATTCATGGAAGGAGCATGCCCACCCTAGATCAAGCCCTCCAGGTAGCAGCCTGGGAAGGCCTTGTCCGTCTCCGGTACTCGGAACCGGCAATAGCGCAGAGTCGAGCTTTTCACCTTCTTCCCGTCACTCCTCCGCTTGGAGAGGAGCCTGCTCAAATTCCCATTGAAAGAGAAGTCGATCCTGCCGTAATCACCCTGGTCACCTATGGAGCCTCCATGACAAGACTCCTCCATTCCCAGATGGCGGAACTCATAATCACAAGGCGCCACCTTGGTCGAGCCCACCTGGAACTGAGTCGAGCAAGGAACCCACCCACTTTCAATCATGTGCAAGCTCGGAGTCAGGACAACCGTTCCCAGATGAATTGCTGGACCACAGCCTTGATGCATCTGTAGCTCAAGTTTTAGCCCGAGCTCAGCAGCAACCCCAAGAGCAAGGTGTAATCCTCGAAGGCGTACCTGTAGTTCCCCACCCCGTGGAAGATGGAGACGTGGACACCACCCTTCGTCTCGCCCACGCTCCACCGACAACCAGAGGCCGTCAAGCAGAGTAGAACCTCTGTTTAGTTAGCCTGAGTGAAGCTTGTATGTTGGTAGGTAAGAAGTAGGAGGATGGTTGTTTGTTGTTTGTTTTTCTCGTGTTTCTTGTAATGCAAGGTTGTTGTCTGTTCCCCGGTTGATGTCAAATCAGCCCGAAATAGAAACTTGGTGTTCTTATCATCTTGTTAACCACTTGGTTGACACCTGATGGAATGTCATGCTCTTTCTTCAGTTAAAGATTTTAAAAGAAACAACAGATCACTTAAACCAGGAACCGTATATGTGACCCCAGACGCATATACCCCCCCCCCTGGAATTAATGCAAACTTGAATGGGACTATTTTGCAGTATGCAAATTATTTTGTGTGTGGTCTCCTACATGCCTTCTTCACAAGGTTCCTCACCCAATATGAACCTTGTGCATCCCGCATGTTAAAGAAAGGGCCCGAGCCCTCCACGAGATGTAACCCTCGCAAGCCGTAGAATGCTTGCTGGGAGTCAATGCTCGCTGGAACACAGAAGGATTTCTTGTAGGGTGTTTTTAGTTGTTGTGTTCAACCTATATGATTGAAATGTTATGCTACCACTGCAAATGGTTGGTACCATATAATGCAGTGTTATTCCCTAAAAATATATTTTCTCACTAGAGCAAGATTATTCTAGTACCTCTGCATCCTATCTGTGCTGCAAGATCAGATCTACTACGGCTGAGGAAAATTCAGAGATCCGAGTCTCTTTAAAAAAAAAAAATCATCCCATCCAAGGAAGCAAAGTGGATACATCAACTAAGTTCAGTACAGAAGTGAGAAACAGAGGATACAAATTCTACTCCTACGAAGAACACTGCCAGTACTCAGCACGGATGCAACAGCACCCCAGAGATTCCTACTCCTTCTCGAGCTCCAGAACGCCCCCGGAGGAGGAGCCTGGCTCACCCGAAGCCGAGTCGCGAGTCGCGCGACGGCGATAGACGACTCGAGCAGCCGGCTCACCTCCAGCGGGAAGATCTGCCACCTCAGCCACCGGCGGAACAGCTGGTTCCTCCACCACAGCCCGCTCCACCGCCGCCACAAGCTCCTCCACCGCAGCTGGCCCCTCCGCCGCATCTGGCTCCTCCGGCGCAGCTTGCGCCACCGTCGCAGCACCAGCCCCAGCGCCAGAACACAAATTGCACAAGGCCACGGCTAAGAGGACCACTGCTACGAACAGCAGGCTGTACACCATCGAAATCAAGAACACGAAGAGCACGAAGATGAAGAAGCCCTCGATGATGCCCGCATCCTCCATCGCATCAACGTAGGCTCTGAAGAAATCACTAATGAAGCCCATGGCGACGATGCGATAGGAGAAATGTTTTCGAAGGTTACTAACTTATAACCAGGGCTCGGACGCCGCTCCTCGACACCGCTTTGCGCGGGAAAAAGGAAGGAATCCCGAGCAGTACTCGCCTTAATGGCGCGAAACCACCCAGACGTCGTGTCCCAAAGCCGTGTCTGCCGCTGCATCGACGGACCGCACGCGCAGCAGTACCGCAGGAGGGTGCTTCGCGCACTAAGAGGTGGACGAGTGCGAAGCCAGGAAGAGCAAGGAGGAAGAAGAGAAGAAAAGGAAGGAGAGACTGACAGGTGGACCCTGGTCCCACATGCCAGTGAGTAAGCAGACAATCCCCGTGTTCTTATATCCTTATTCTAAATCGTATCCCTCGTTTTCCCAGTTTCCTCTGCAAAAGAAAACCCCTCTGGGTAACCCAATCTCCACTGTATCTTCGAGCCAGTTATTGGTGGTACAGATATTTTGGTATAAAAGAACCCCTGCTTTTCCCCAAAACCCGTGCCCTCGTACTCTCCTGTACCCCCGGGCAAATCTCGAGGACGAGATTTATTTTAAGGGGGGAAGGATCTGTAACATCCCAAATTTATAAACCAGAAACTTAGTTTACCAGACCCCAAATTTCAGAACCAACAAAAACTTTTGAAATGTTTTGCTAATGATTGTGTTTTCCTTCCCGTTGCTATGCTTGACTGTGTGACTTGTTGTTTGGGTTGTTTGACTAGCAAATCCAAGACCCAACCAATATAAATATATTCAACTTGGTGATCATGTCATGACAAGAACAAAATATTCCATATATCTTCTCTACTCTTATTTGGACCAACTTATTTTCGAAGGATGTTTTGTGTACCCACAACCAAAATACTTATTCTTGAAAACAAAAGTATTTCCAAAATTATGTGTTTCCAAAAGTATGGAGATCTATATCTTGATGTTTCCCTTGTGTTGGCAGCTCTTATTCAACTCATATCTTCATTTCCTTGGAAAACAACAAAGGTGGGAATTATGTGGCCCATATATTTTAGCAACCCTCTTTGGAAAAAAATAGCAAAATAGGGAATTGAGTTTTTCCCACCTTACTCCTGTCAGGGTGACACTGGGTCACCACCCCACCACTTATCTGAGTGATAAAAACTTGGTTGAAAACTTATAACTGGTTGTCTAGTGTTGGTTGTTAATTCCTGCCAAATTGATTTCTTGTGTTGATTATTTGCTAAATAAGAACCTGAAGAAAGAAAAGAAATCAAAATAAAAAGATCAACACCTAAAATCATGAGTATCATCAACACATAAAACCATGGTGACAAATGTCACAAAATTCTCCAAAAGAGAATTGATATTATCTTTCTAACCAAATTCAGTGGAGTGACATAAGAATCACTCCCACTTTGCTATTACATTCTTTTCCCTCTCCAAAAACATTTCTAAAAATCTTGAATTTAAATTTCATTTCTTTCTTTATTCTCTCAAAACCACAAAATGTGCTATGTTGCACATATCCAATAAATTCTAGCATCATACCAAAAATCCCTACTCTATACCTATGAATCAAGTATGGAATTAAATTCAAGAAAATTGAATTTAATTTTCATTGAGACGATTCATCGAGCACGTGGTGGGCACTGCCCGTGTTCATCCTCAACTCCACGAAACCGAAATCAAATCGATTGATTTGGTGGATCCCTGCATCCCCTTGCTTGCTCCACACTCTCCCCTCACTCCCCTCGATCACCAGAGCAAGTTGGAAGCGTGCCACTTTGGTTGTTTTGCTCGTGGCCGCCGCTGTCCGCACGCCACCGTGCTGTCCACCCCTGGCCGTCGACGAAATCGTGCGGAGGAGGCACCCCGCTGGCCCAGCCCTGCACCCTTGCGTCCTCTCACCCTCACCGCACCCGTCTGGACGGAGGTGACCACGCCCTGATGCCCTGAGGAGCCGTGCGCCAGCCGCCATGTCAACGCTCGCCAAGCTCTGGCCGCGCGTGGACGCCGACGCCGTTCCTCTTCTCCACGCCACCCCAGCTCGCGTGGCTCGTCGCAGACGCACCTCTGCCACCCAGCAACCTCAGGGACACGTCCCCGTCGGCCCTCGTGGCCTGCAGCAGCCCCAATCGATCCGTCCACTCCGCGGACGCGCCATGGACGCCGTGCCGTGTCGAGCTCGCTCTCGCAGCCGCGCGTGCACCCCTCTACCCCTACGCCCTAGCTAGACACCCTACGGTCGTCGCCGTGCAGCACCGCCATCAATGGCGTGCTTTCCCCCTTCCCAGACCTCTCCTACGCTCAGTCCACCGCACGCCGTGGTTCGGCTATAAAACGACCACCGCACCCGTGCCTCCACACCTCACCACCGCCCATTCCAGCACCCCTCCCTCACTCTCCACCCCTCAGTGCACCGCTAGGAGAGCGGTGACACTGCCCCGCAAGCCCAGGCCGCCTCGAGCGTCCTCGATTTCTCGCCGGAGTCGAGGAAGAGGTCGAGCACGGACAGGTCGTTGCTCGCTTCCCCTCTCCCCTCTCTGGCCCATCCTAGCATCACCATTACCCTCGCACTTACCCGCCGCCGTTTCCCCGTGTTTCGTGCACAGACAAGGCGCAGAAGGATCGCCGGAGTTGCAGCACGGCCGCGGAGGAGGAGTTGCTTGTCGCCGCCGCCTGAAGCTCTCCCAGCAAGCACAACTCATCCCAGAGAGTTCCCCACGATCCCCGCCGTCGATCCACCTCTTTCCACAGCCTCCCGAGCCCTAGGTGAGCTTCCCCGTGCATCTCGCCGTCGCCGGAGCCGCGGCGCCGCCCGCCTGAGGTCGTCGATGACCGCGAGCTCCAGGCGCCGTTCGATTAGAAATCGACGGTAGCGTACCGGTTCGCGTAATTAGTCGCTGACTGGTGGACCCCACCCGTCAGCGTTTTAAATTTAAAACGCGCGCGCGGAACGTTTCCGTTGAGTCGCTGACGGGCGGACCCCACCCGTCAGGGATTTCAACTTTTCCAGCGTTTTAGAATTTCCAAATTCCACTGCTTTTCAGTACTGGATCTAGATTGGAAATTCAATAACTTGAGTTCTAGGAGTCCAAATAAATCAAACCCAACTGTTCTGGAAAGCCTATAAAATTCTTTAACTCACCCAAGTGGTCTCATCTCATTTAATTAAATAATAAAAGTGCACTAATAAAAATGCTCCAGAAGGTTTAAAACACCAAACCATTTGTTTCTGGAGTTATATTAATCCAATTGACTTGAAACCAATTTTGGTAGACTTGCTTTAGGATCTTTTAGCTCCCCAATTTTTGGTAGAATTAATTGGGTAGTGTAAAATCCTTAGCCCTTGGTTGAACTTCAGTGCACCCTTCTGCACTAAAACAATTAGTGTGAACTGTTGGTAGATCCAATTGGTCTAAAACCAATTTTGTTAGGTCACACTCAACCAAGGTTAGATACCCCAAAAAGGATTTAATTTTTGGAGCAACCAAATTTGTTTGGTAGCTAAAACTTGTTTAAAACCCTTCTGAACTAAAACAGATGTGTAGGGAGTTTTGTAACTCCAAATGATCCCAAACCAATTGGGTGATCTTCTACACACCAGTAGCTATCCATAGAATTTTAGTTTGAATTTTTGTGACAAACATAGATTAAATGGTGAATTAATTAGTGTACAACTAGTTTCTGCCTTAGTTTGAAATTAATTAAATAAAGTTTAATTCAATCAATTTGAAACCACCTTGTGTTGCTTGATGTGTGCAGTAGCTATGTGTAGCAATTGTGATGTTGTGATGATGCTTGAGTTAGTATAGTAATTGTTTGTATCGCTTGTTTGACGTTAGACGAAAACGCTGCCGGAGTCTTCGAGGAAGGGGAGTACTTTGATCAGCAGGAACAAGACCCCGAGAACTTTGCTGAGCAAGGCAAGCTACTTCACTGAGCTTGCATCTATATACATCTATTTTGATTTACCTGTTTTACTATAAGTAGCATAATTGATTTATGTGGTGTTTGCCACGAAAGCTATGATTTTGAAAACCCTTTTTTCCAAAAATTACAAGTATATTATGGAGACACCCGATATAGAGGTGTCAATGGTATACAACGATTTCAAAATGAATTTGTTTTACCCCAAAAGTCTTCTATGAAAATCTTTTGGTGGGATTACGAACCACCCAAGTTTTGGTTAAAAGTATTTTGCTAAGAAAATTGGAAATGATTGTGAAAACCTTTTCAAAAGTTTATGAAAAACTATTTTGCCACTCTATGTAGAAATATCAGTTTGTTTATATAAAACTATAGGATGGGAAAAACATTGTTTATTCAAAACTCCTTTGAAAATCCTTGGATAAATTCTGGTATACCGGGATGCCGGTATGGAAGTGGAGAAGGGAAGTGTGGTGATGTTTACGAAAAATGCACATTGTGTCTTTGTACCATGACTACCAGCCAATAACCGGTGCGACCACATTTACCCACATATGGGCAAGGGCGTAGTCATATAATTTGCTCGTGTTAGTACTGGATGCCTCAATAACGAGGATAACCTCGTTCCATGAGGGGATGGTCTGAGGACCTACCCCCTGACCTGGGTCCTCTTCATTGAAGTCTACCGGAAGCCGGTATGAACGTGTCGGAGGAAGAGGATTGAAGGGCTCCCTTGGGTCCGCCGGACAGAACTACGAGTCCTCACACTTAGTTTCTGAGGATTTAAGTGTCGATGGAAAGTGTCGTAGAGGCAGGGTCCTGTACTAGCATGAGCAAAGGACAGGCTATGGCCGGGAACTCAACTTCGCATACCTCTGGTATGGCGGGACGTGGCTGACACGATGAGTGACCGGATGGGTGTGGGAAAAGCGTGCTACCTCTGCAGAGTGTAAAACTATTCGAATAGCCGAGTCCTCGGATATGGACAGTTGGAAGGCTGTCCTAAGACCATGTGCAAGTTTTTCAAAGTTTTGAGTTGAAAGGAAAATGAAGGGGTATGATCAGAAAACAGGAAGTTTCAAAGGAAGGGACAAGACGGTGATTTTCGAGGAAAAAGTTTCGAAAGAGAATTCTTACCTTTTTAAATAAAGGGTTTAGTTTCGAGAAAAAGGTTTAAAAAGACTTCTTACCTTTTTCAACCAAAAATGGTGAGAAAACTACTTTCCAAAAGGGTTGTTTCCAACCCAGATATTGAGAAATTACCTTCCAAAATGTTTTGTCTTCAACAAGATTAAAAGATCTACTCTTCCCTTTTCAGTAAAGGTATAGAGATGTTTTGTTCTAAAAATAAAGGTATTATGAAGGATTATCAAAACTAGTGCATGCTCAAGTTGGGGTAGTTTGCGAGTACAATCAAATGTACTCATATTGGTTTCGTCCCTGGCTATTGTCTTAGCCAGATTTCAGAAAGGAGCAGTTTGGAGACGAGGAGTTCACTGACGTCTTTGCGAACTAGGGCGCTTCCCAGTCAGCTGCCTGTAGGGTTACGGCGAATGACTTGGGCTCCACGTTGATTGGTGATTCCGCTGCAAGTTCCTGTTGAAGCTTATGACTTCAATCACGTAAGTACATTTATTCGGTATTTGTGGGTGTTCTGTGATACCAACTCTAGTTATGTGCAACAACACACTGATCATGGGATTGTTGCAGGAAGCATAACGAGTATCTCGGATAATTAATCCGGGGTCCTCACAGGTTTCAACCCTTTGATTCTTTTTTTTACGAGCTTGTATAATTTGTAAGTTTGGATTTTTTTTAGGATTTCTCTAATTGGCTACCTTTGTACTCAATCAAATGGTACTCCATAAATTTTATCGAGTATTTTTCATCGAGTTCAGCTGTTTAAATTTTAACGCACTTAGTATTTAAAAGAAAAATCCATAAATTTTCCATGTGATACAAAAAATTAAAATTGTATTTACTTATTTCTCGTGCTTTAATTACTATAGGCGCATGCAGAGCTGGGAACTCTATACTTACACGAATCTATACTTCTTATAAAACAAAACCCCACTAACTTCATTAATTATTTTTCTATCTCAACATGCAAGCTATCCACATCATCCATTCTTTAAACCAATCAATTGTCCATGTCATCTCCACTAATTAATCACACATCATCTATTACTTAAGCCACATCATTTGAGCCATTATTTATCCATGTCATCCCACATTTATTAATGATTTTCTATCCATCCATGAAAACTATTCGCATTATAATTCTTTTTTCCATACAATCACCTCATCATTTTTAGTCGTTAAATATACAAATATTACACATTGATTAAATTTAGATTCTAAATTATTGTGCCCAATTGAATCCTGAATATTCCCAAAAAAAATCCCGTTGCATGTGTCATATGTCCTTTCGCTTATATTACAATTTTATAAAAAGTTCCCACTACAACGCGCGGGGTATTTTTCTAGTAATCACAATGGTGCCCGGACTACAGGTAGCACGTTTTTAATTTTTTTAAACGTTTAAAAAAATTCGAAAAGAAATACCTGGATGTAGCCTACCACACACTACGATCCTAGAGATTTTCAGTCTGAA
The DNA here is from genome assembly GCA_947311845.1 of Poa pratensis. NCBI lineage: Eukaryota > Viridiplantae > Streptophyta > Magnoliopsida > Poales > Poaceae > Poa > Poa pratensis. The sequence continues at coordinate 30,132,992 of CAMZMU010000066.1, read as the reverse complement.
ATACATTTTATTTTTGGCTCAGCAAAAAAGACAAATCGAATAAATATTAGAGAAAAAAAAGTTGATCTGTACATGCCCATATCTGTATTTTTGTCTTTTTTTTCTGAGACTAGAATACATTATTTTTCACATAAAGACTTTGTACCAATCGTAGTGCATAGGTTTGTCTACATCATGATATTTTATTTTGATTTTTTCCGAAACTTTAAATTTAGTTATTTTTAAAATTCAAATACCATAGTTTGATTAAAAAAATCGATGTATTACATTTCCATAACAGAAACTAGAGTTCCTACATAAGATCGATGAGGTGGACAATGGTTCATGCTTGCCCAACCCTACCTCCTTCCGTATCTGTAGAAAAAAATGACATGGCATACTCCCTCCGTTCACTAATATATGAACCATTTCAATTTTGACTACATACATACTAATATGAGTGAATATGTGTATAAAATAAGTCTAGATACATTTGAATCAAGAAAATTGAAATGATGTGTCCAGTGTGCATTATATTAGTGAATGGAGGGAGTATAAAATTGGAAAAAGTCCATTTTAAACCCTGAACTCGTAGAGGTCCGGCGATTTGAACCCTGAACTCCAAATCCCTGTCGTTTCCACCCTGAACTTTGTAATCCCGGTCTAAAATGAACCCTACAACTGTTTGGCACACCGGGAAACAGAAAATCCCGGCCGGGAAAATCCAATGTCTCACTGACAGGACGGGCCCACATGTCAAAGTCATCTCTATCCCCAATTCATCTTCCTATCTCTAAAATCCACTGAAATTGCTGGCCGCCGGTGAGGTTGCTGGCCGCCGAGGTCGCCGCGCGCCCGCACGAACGCGGGAGTGAGCCGCCATCGCAGAGGTGGCCAGCATCCGGAAGGTCATCGTCGAGCTCGCTGCACGCCCTCCACGGACACGGGAGCGGGCCGCCATCGTGGAAGTGGCCGGCAGCCGCCGAACTCACCGCACGGACGCGGGATCGGGCCACCGCCGCGGAGGTGGCCGGCAGCCGCCGAGCTCATCGAACGGACGCGGGATCGGCCCGCCGCGCTGCTGGGCCGAGCTCGTCGCGGAGGTGGCTGGGCAGCCCGAAGGTCCCCGCCAAGCTCAGCGCGCGCCCCGCACGGACACGGGAGCGGAGGTTCGAGGCCACGCACGCTGCACGGACGTGGAAGCGGGCCGCCGCCGAGCACGTCGCGCTGCTGGTCTCGCGTGCCGCACGGATGCGGGAGCAGGCCGTCGTCGAGCTCGCCGCGTTGCTGGGCCACACGCCGCTCGGGTACGGCGCCGAGGAGGAGGAGGAGCCCGCCGGTAGGGGAGCCGGGCATTGGCTGCGACATTGCTCGTCGGCCTCCAAAGAAAAAAAACACTGGATTGGGAAGAAGGTGAATATGACATGTGGGCCAATATTGTCAGCGACAGTATCAATTTTATAATTTTATTTTTTTCTCTGACAAACCTGTCCAAGGTTCATTTTAGACCGGGATTGTAAAGTTCAGGGTGCAAACGACAGGGATTTGGAGTTCAGGGTTTAAATCGCCGGACCTCTACGAGTTCAGGTTCAAAATGGACTTTTTCCTATAAAATTTCATGATATCAACTCTTGAATTCCATGTAGTATTACAAAGTGTTTTTTATAGAAATGGTCGCATGATCAATATAACATAGATATCGACTGCTTTTCAAATTTTCATCGGCATTACAATTTACAAACATTTTTTGAAATGAAACGAATGATTGTTCAGCACACACACCATCACGCTCGGGCAGTCGCCGTCGCGTCCAACCGATGTCCGCTCGTCCGGCCTGCCCTATCAGGCTTCTCCATCCCCAAAACCAACGGCCCAGATTCCTCGAAGCCCTCCGCCCCCATCACCCCCAAAGCCTCTCCACCGCAACGGCGACTCGACCCATTCACCCGGCACCGCACCACCACCCTGCCTTGCCTTGCCGCAAAACCCACCACTCTTCTTCACACACACGCCATTCCACCGGCTTGGCCTCCAAGCCGAAGCCATACCTCACAAGCTGAAGCGGGCAAGCGGCACCCCGTCCCCCAAGGCCGCGGGCGCCGCGCGAACCCTAATCGCCGCCCCTCCGATCGCCGGCACCGGTAAGGCCCCGATGCTCCGATTCGTTGTGCTCCGATCACCATTCCTGGGGTTTTAGGGTGTTAGTTTTGGCGCCTGATTTGGCTGTGTCTGCGCGGTGCAGGGGGGCGCGCTGTATGCTTCCGACGAAGAGAGCGGAGGGCGCCGAGGACGCGGCGGCGAAGAAGGCGCGGGTCGGGGGATCGGCGATGGTTGCCGGCGGCGGCGGGGGCAGTAACGGGAACGGGGTGGCGGAGATCGATGAGGACCTCCACAGCAGGCAGCTCGCCGTGTACGGCAGGGAGACGATGCGGCTGCTCTTCGCCTCCAACGTGCTCGTCTCCGGTCTCAACGGGCTTGGGGCTGAGACTGGTGCGTGCCTCCTTCCGTTCCTGAGTTTTAGTGTTTGGTGCTTGATTTAGGGCATTTTGCTGTTGTAATGTTGGCGCTGTCGTTACTGCTGCGTTCTGTTTTCCTGTTCGTTCATATCTGTTGGGGATTTGGAATCTGGGGTTACTCCGTGTTATCCTATCTGTTGTGCAATGCAGTTGGTTATGCAGACAAGCTGAGTTGCTCGATTGATAGATAAAACTTGTATAGTTATGTGATGTCTAATCTGCTCAAACAGGAAAGCCTCAAATTGGTGACTTATGCTGCTATCATCAATTCATCATAAGATTGTTTACTGCATTCTGAGTTCGTAGTGGAGCATAGAGAAATGTAAATCATGTGGACTTACTCTGCTTTTTAAAGCAGATTTAGTTATACTCTTCTACCTAGACTTCTCAAGGCTTGTCTTTATTGTACCACACAAGGCTGGCCACTTTTATTTGCCCCTTGTTGTTGATTGTTTTTCAATCCTAGTTCATGTTTACATTGGTAGCTGTTTGTATCGGCCACTAGAGGTTTTTGAGAGAATGGTACAGATAGCTGATTTCCCTACAGGTTTTGCAAACTCTGGTAAGCGCCGGACTGCTGGTTGCTTTAGTGAAACTGTTCGATGTACTAGTCTGTGGAGCTCCAGTTACCAGTTCTGACTTATCCGTTGACTGACATTATGAAAATCAGATTTGCGTGTTAAAATGACCTAGCCCAATATGTTCTTATCTGAAATTTTAGGCAACGTTGCAAGTCTTTTAGTGGGGAGTGAGCGCCCAGCTCTTCCGTGGAATCAAGCCTGAGCTGTCCGAGAGGCATACCTGAATGTACCAACCTAGTTATGCTATGAAGCACTAGCAACACGACAAACCATTCTGAGCAGCCTAGTTAGGTTTGGTTTGATAGTACTTGCTCCCTCTGTATTTTGCTATATCTGTTGATTTTATTGGATATTTTTGTTTCTCAGTGGCTATACATCGATGAGATTGCAATGTATCACGTTTCCCTGCTCCTACCAGGCTTACAAAATTGGAAGCTGCGGAGAGAACGTTAGTACCAAATATTTGGGTTGTAAAATTTGGTAAAGTAAATTCAGCGACAACAGTTAGTCCACAATCAGATAAGCCTCCCAGAAAAGAAATATGTAGGTATTATACCCAATCTGTCAAATAAGTGGATTATAATTGTTTCCCTTTTTCTCCTGCTCAGAACAGGAATCCAAGTTATGTATCTATCATTTTCGCATCTTATTGGCAAGCAATATGGTCACTAACGTGCAACTATTTTCCTTTTTTCCTGCTTGCTTGTGCACATATCCTATTGCATCGTTCACCTATTGTTATTTGTATGGTATTATCGTACTCCAGTCATCCTATGTGTGTATGAACATGATTCTGAAACTAATAGATTTCTTCTATACAGCAAAGAATCTTGCTCTGGCGGGTGTTAAATCTGTCACCCTACATGATGTAGAAAATGTGGAAATGTGGGACCTATCGGGAATTTCTTTCTATCTGAGGATGATATTGGGAAGAACAGGGCTGTTGCTTGCGTTGCAAAACTGCAAGAACTTAACAACGCTGTTATTATATCTGCTCTAACGGAAGAACTGAGTAATGAGCACCTTTCTAAGTTCCAGGTCTGTTAATTGTATTCTGTGTTAATTTTTTTCACTAGTTACTACCATTCTTTTTCAATAGTATTAAATAGCAAGGTTGATAAAATAACTTCCAATTTTTTGAACCTTGCGTGAGATAAGTGGAATGATATTATATTTCCTATTTAATTTCTGGTTTGGATGGTAATATGTATATTCATGCTCACTTTTGGGATCATCTTTATATTTAGCGAGCCTGTTCTGCATTTGATGTCAATAAGCTGACGAGTTAATTATTCCTCCTAGTTCAAGTGTGCTTACTCTAATAGTGCAAAATCCATTTATTTCATATAGTACCCAGTAGAATTCCGTTGTTTCACTATATGTGCCATGGCTGATATATGGATAATCAATAAATGTAGTGTAGTTACCTGATCTTGTCAAGTGACCTGAATGTGAGTTGTCCAGCTAGTAAGCTTGTATGCCCGAAGCTAATGTGAATAACTAAAGCTACATAGTTGGTCACCATCACACACTATTTACTTGATAACAGTGCTGAATGTGTTGTTGTAGTGTGCTCGCGTCTTATGATAAACATCAACTCTCCCTGTGTATATGCTGATCATATTTGTATCTATCTTATTTGCAGGCTGTTGTTTTCACCAACTTAACTCTAGACAAGTCAGTTGAATTTGATGATTATTGCCGTAGCCAGCAGCCTCCAATTTCCTTCATCAAAGCAGAAGTATGTGGTCTTTTTGGTAGCGTATTCTGTGACTTTGGGCCTGAGTTTACTGTTCTTGATTCTGATGGTGAAGAGCCTCAGACTGGTATAGTTGCATCCATCAGCAATGACAATCCTGCAACGGTTTTCTGTGTTGATGATGAGCGACTTGAATTCAAAGACGGTGATCTTGTTGTTTTCACAGAGGTCAATGGGATGACAGAACTGAATGATGGCAAGCCCAGAAAGGTAATAAATGCAAGGCTAACTTCATTTCGCATCGAGGAGGATACACGTAACTTTGGCATTTATGCAAAAGGTGGGATTGCTACAGAGGTGAAAGTACCGATGATCTTAGAGTTCAAGAGTCTGAGAGAATGTATAAAAGAACCAGGCAATTTTCTTTTGTGTGATTTCTCAAAATACCAGCGTCCTCCGCTGCTTCACTTCGCATTTCTAGCCTTGGATAAGTTCAGGGAAAAGTTTGGGCGCTTCCCTGTTGCTGGTTCTGACCAGGATGCTCGAAGATTTGTGGAGTTCACTGCTTCTATTAATGAGGCCACAATTGATTACAAGATGGATGGACTTGATGAGAAGTTGCTGCGGCATTTTGCAAGTGGTTCTAGAGCTGTTCTGAACCCAATGGCTGCAATGTTTGGTGGTATTGTTGGTCAAGAAGTTGTGAAGGCTTGCTCTGGGAAATTTCGTCCTCAGTACCAGGTGTGTGTCACGAACTGTAAGAAATATGTATGGTTACGATAATCTGCTAGTTTTTGTCTGATTTTTCTCTTTTTCTTGCCAGTTCTTCTATTTTGACTCGTTAGAATCTCTGCCAACCTATCCATTGTACCATAAAGACTTGAAGCCATTGAATAGCCGCTACGATGCTCAGATTTCCGTTTTTGGTTCTAAGCTTCAGAAGAAGATGCGAGACACCAATGTTTTTGTTGTTGGATCTGGTGCTCTTGGATGTGAGTTCTTGAAGAACCTTGCTTTAATGGGAGTATCTTGTGGCCGTAAAGGAAAGCTAACTATAACAGATGATGATGTCATTGAGAAAAGCAACTTGAGCCAGCAATTTCTGTTTCGTGATTGGAACATTGGACAGGCAAAATCTACAGTAGCTGCTACAGCTGCTAGTGCTATCAACTCCAGCCTGCACATTGATGCTCTTCAGAATCGTGCCTGTCCAGAGACTGAACACGTGTTCAATGATGGGTTCTGGGAGGGCCTTGATGTTGTCATCAATGCGCTTGATAATGTTAATTCTAGGATGTACATGGACATGCGATGCCTATACTTCCAGAAACCACTTTTGGAATCTGGAACCTTGGGTCCGAAATGCAATACACAAATGGTGATTCCTCACCTTACTGAAAACTATGGAGCTTCACGAGATCCTCCTGAGAAACAGGCACCGATGTGCACAATCCATTCTTTTCCACACAATATTAACCATTGTCTTACATGGGCTCGCTCAGAGTTTGAGGGTCTGCTAGAAAAAACTCCAAATGAAGTGAACTCATTTATTTCCAATCCTGCTAAATATGCTGCTGCTATGAGAAAGGCAGGTGATGCTCAAGCCAGGGAATTGCTCGAGCGTGTCCGTGACTGCCTTGACAAGGAGCGATGTGATAAATTTGAAGATTGCGTAGCTTGGGCAAGACTGAAGTATGATTTATCTCTTCTACATACACCTTCTGATTGAATTTAACAATTTGTTGTTGATTTTCCTTACATTATTTTCATGTTAGCTATTTCAAGTTAAAATGGTTCTACTTAAATTATGTCCAACAGATAGGGCAGTATTTTGTGTGCTCCAGATACCATGTAATAACATCTCTTCTTTGTTTGCCAGGTTTGAAGATTACTTCTCTAATCGTGTGAAGCAGCTAACATTCACATTTCCTGAAGATACTGCCACTAGCACTGGTGCTCCTTTCTGGTCCGCCCCTAAGCGTTTCCCTCGCCCCGTGCAATTTTCAACTGTTGATTCATCTCACATGAAATTTATACTGGCTGCTTCTATATTGAGAGCGATATCTTTTGGGATCCCCATACCTGACTGGGCGAAGAACATGGATAATTTGGCTGATGCAGTGTGTAAGGTTGCAGTGCCTGAATTTGAGCCAAAGAGCGGGGTTAAGATTGAAACAGATGAGAACGCTACTAACCTCTCCAGTGCCTCAGTTGACGATGTTACTGATATCGAAGATGTTCTAACTAAGCTGGAAGCATGTGCCAAGAAACTGCCTCCAGAGTTCCAAATGAAACCTATTCAGTTTGAGAAGGTTAGCCTCTTTTTAACTACTTAGTTCTGATGTGCTAGGATAAGACATTCTTTTATTTTCCACACTAGCTTTTTAAAACCATCCTTATTTGTTCACACTAGAAAGCAAACCTGCATACATTACTAATGCATATGTCCAGATTTGGTTAAGCAAAAACATCAACAGGGACTGTCACTCAGTCCTATTTCGTTCTGCTATGGATTGAGCTATAGAACATGGAGAGTAGTAATCTACTCCACTTCTGCCCAGACACATTAAGAATAAGTAACTTTGCAGCTCTTTGAGAGAATCAAATGTTTCGTGCATGCTCTTCTCCACTTATCCTTCGATGTTGGTTTATATTCAATTTGTGTGCTTCTGTTTCATTTACTGGCACCGTAAAGATATTTTGAATACTGCGATTGCCTATGTACAATGGCTGTTGTTGTCTTTGTTACGTATGCTGAACAACTTTCTTCGTTGTTCCTGGTACGAGTAACGATTCCATGTCTGCATGAGGCATGCAATTATAATGTATGGGCATTTGTTAAATTTTTTGCTGTCAAGAAATCCTCTGCCATACCACTTAGAAGAACAGAAATAATTGAATATTTTATGGCTGACGTTCTTTCTTAGATTAGTTCTGGTTACACATGATGAATTCCTTTTGCAGGACGATGATACAAATTTCCACATGGACTTGATTGCCGGTCTTGCAAATATGCGTGCGAGGAACTATGCTATTCAAGAGGTTGACAAGCTAAAGGCGAAGTTCATTGCAGGAAGAATCATTCCAGCCATCGCAACTACGACAGCTATGGCCACAGGCCTTGTGTGCCTTGAGCTTTACAAGGTTCTGGCAGGTGGCCACCCAATTGAGGACTACCGTAATACATACGCCAACCTGGCAATACCAATGTTCTTAATGTCTGATCCTGGCAATGCCAAGGTGATGAAGCATCAAGGCATGAGATGGACCGTGTGGGACCGATGGTCTATCGAGGGCAACATCACGGTGGCAGAACTCCTAAAATGGTTAAGTGACAAGGGCCTGAGTGCTTACAGCGTCTCCTGTGGCACATCCTTGCTGTACAACACCATGTTCACGAAGCACAAGGATCGACTAAACAGGAAGTTGGTGGATGTCGCTCAGGAGGTTGCTAAGGTAGACGTTCCAGCATACAGGAAGCATTTTGATGTTGTTGTGGCTTGCGAGGATCGCGACGGGAAGACGTTGACATTCCTCTTATCTCCATTTACTTCCGATAGGTTCTGCCATTCTACTGTGAAAAATATACGACGAGTGTACATCTCCTTGACAGTTTTGTGTGGGTACCTCCGCTCTGTTGTTGCACGCCAAGTATTTGCAGGTGTGCGATGCTGTTTGATCGATGTTGTGACATAGCTTTGTTATCCACAGTTTTTGGGATTGCTTGATGGTTTGAGTCCATGGTCGCTCACTCTGTCATTGCAGTTGTCATTTGAGTCCATGATGAACGAATCATAGTCTGTTATTCACGGGTAGCAATGGATCGATGTTTTGGAGATGCTGATGGTTTAAGCTTACATCCTGTGGCCTTTTATTTTGTCATTTCCAAACTTGTCTTACCACACCCCACCTGCAACTGCAACCATCAGTTGTCGTTTCGCTTCCGTTATTCCATTGTGCATTATCCCTGGAGTTCAGGTCTCATGTATGGCCGCTGTGCATCGGAAAGTCTACACTATTCAGCTAGCAGGAGTGCCAAAACCTTTGCATTTGTTTCATAGCGTGCTATTTTTTTCGTTGGGTCCAACACACGCATTATGGTTGTGGGAGCCGAGGAACTGTTTGCCTTGCGTCTCACTCGATGCAAGAGCAATCATCACACGCACGCAGGCACACACACACATGGACATGATATGGAGTACATGGCCCGTGCCTTCTACTCCAAGTCAGCAAGCGGTTGTTGCTCATGATCAGTTTTACTTAAACGCGAGTAGGCTTAGGTTTCAACGAAGGCAACATCTAGTTCATGCGCAGCTGGTTATTGCCTCTTGTGTCTGTGCTGTGCACGATCGAACGTACATGACTACATGTACACTACAGCCAGCCAGCTCCCCAACTAAACAAACAGATGGGCGAATTTGTCTCCGGCGTCGTAATTAAACTGAACTAAGATGATGATACTCAACGACTGTACTTGAGATTCGTTGGTCAATCAGATCGACAAGTCGTATATGCGCTTACTAGTAGTTTTGCGGTCTCGGAAAGCAGCGGTGATCGTGATCTTTTTTTTTTTTTTGAGTAGACGGTGATCGTGATCAGGTCATACTATCTAGATACATCCACATGTGGATCAATTAATTTGGAACGGAGGGAGTAGTTGCAACAATAAGGGCTCATTTGGTGCGCAGGGAAAAGCCCAAGATCCCGGCCTTTCCCCGGGTGAAAACACCATGGGCGAATCTGGCCCGGGGAGCCCCACCGACCCATTTGGCGCTCCGCGAGGGGAGGGAAATCAGGCCCTTCACCGGCCTTTCCCCGGGTGAGGTTTGCCCTAGTCAGGACGTCAGGGACGAATTCCTCGCTCTCCTCTCTTCTTCCTCCGCCATCCGGAGTGAGGCCTCCTCCCAAGCGCTCCACCTCCGCCTCCGTCCTCCTTCGTCCAAGCCATCCTTCGCCGACCGGAGCGAGGCCCGGCGGTCTTTCTGCTCCTGCCCTAAGATCCACTCCGCATCAGATCTTATGTGCCCTCCGGCGACGACCCGGCGATCTCCATCGCCATCCTCCTTCGAAGAAGGTAGCCACCTACTCCCTTCACCGCACCTTGTTCTACTCATTCCTTATTTGACCCCGCACTGATGCTGCTGCTTCAGATCTAGGAACGTGAGCACTCTCATCCGGCCCTTCTTTCAGCAATCTTGCAGCGCTGCCGACAAGTAATTCATGTGAGCACAGCCTCCTCCTTATCCTCTCTCCTTTAGATCTATGGGCGATGTTGCACTTTATTATTTCTTCGTGATTACCGTTGAAGTGTGGAAGTGTTGTGTATCCATCACAGCTAGCAAATTTAGTTCTCGATAATCTTATCAATTATTATAGCCAGCTTACAAATCATTCATCACTTTACAGATCAGCTGCTAACGTATTCTGCGTGTTGGAAGAAGGAGCAATTGACTGGGTTTCAGTTCAGTTGCTAGGAGTAGCAGGAGATGCCCACGAAGATTGCAGAGACAAGTAGCATTGTGCTCTCTGAACTTCTGAATAATTGCAGGATACAGAATATAACTGATTGTTAGCCTGTTTATGTGGTAGCAGTTCTATCAAGGTATAGCCATGTATGTTTCCCAAAGCAGCATAAGGACATTCTAGTTGAGTATTATGTTTGAATAAAACAAGTCTGCATGTATGGACCTGAACATAGTATTCTGTACTAGTTGAATTTTGGCGTGGCATCACGCCACGCCCTTGGTGATTTTTTTTGTGCAATTTTTTTTTTTGTTAACCAAAATGTTGGCTAAATTGGAGTGTTGAAACATTTGTTTGTTTTTTTATGAATAGGTAGCATTTTTTTGTGTGCATTTCTGATATATCGTGTACAATATTCAAATGTTTGAAGGTTTGAAGTGGTCAAACATGTTTGTATTTCAACGTCAATATTTAATTGAAATCAGAACAATCCATTTGAATTTGACTCCACATTTGGGGAAAATTTGTTCGTGTGGTGTCGAAATGTTGGCCAAATTGAAATGTTGAAATAAATTTGGTATTTGTTAGCATTTGGAGTATTGTAAAAAAATGGCTCCATTATCATTTGTTTAAGGAATTGGAACATTGCATAAACAGTACTTCCTTTTTGATCTTTTTTATTGTTTAAACAAAACTCGGAATATTTCATATTTCTTTTATCTTTTGTAGATCATAAAAAAATATTTGTTGAAATTAAATATAAACAGATCTTATATTCCATCATTTAGTAGACCCCATCCGGGGATGTTGTGATTTGAAATGTTAAATTCGTCGTAGTTTGTCGTCCGGAGTAACTCTAAATTTTTTTTTAGCGAATTTAAATGTTCAAGTGTGTTTGTAGTTTGACATAGATATTTAATTAATCTACTTAATCAGGAGAAATACACTATGTAAGTATTTTGTAAATTCAAATCCATTTTTTTAGAAGGAATGCATTTAGGTTTTGTCGAAATGTTTGGTAAGTTGAGATGTTGAAAAATGTTTGTATATTGTCGCAAGTAGGTACCATATATTTAACATTTAATTTAAGTCCTTAATGCGTAGAAATGCACATTTGTTCAGCTGGATTTCATATTAGGCAATGTTCATTTCCATCACATCCAATTATTTATGAATTTGAAATGTTCATTTTGAGGCCTTTATTAGAGGAAATGCATGATATGAACATTTATTAAAAATTCTACTTCACATAATTAGAGCATGTGCTTCACATAATTAAAGCATGTGCATTTGGATTTTCTCCCAATATCCACCAATTTTAAAAGTTCAAATTTGTTAGTTTTGTGGCGTCCAAGTAAAATTGACAACATAAATTGGAGACAACCCCATAAGTTCATAAGTTAGTTGTTTAGTGCTTTTATATAAACATGATTCAAAGTTAAAGGCTGGGTGCATCGCTCCGAAATACTTGTGGTTAAAATATAGAATAGTGGGACAAAACAATATGAAATGGGAACTTCCTTCTTTCGATATCTCCATACCTGCATAAATTAAAGGCTGTGTGCATCGCTCCGATGCAGAGGCCAGGGATTCGTTCCCCTTTTCGAAAAAATAACCTGCTTAAATTAAGGAGTTATGTACGCTTTTCATGAAAGACTTGGCCATTCTGTTATCCTTCTCTTTATGTGATACATGGTAGTGGCTAACTATATGCATAACACCAAGTGTTCCACTAACCCACAATGCATAGATAGCCCAATAAGGCAGTGAAGAGGGTGTCTTAGTTTTAGATCATGGTTCTGATGGTGGCCAAGGCGTCAGACAATCTTTCTGTTCTAGCAATACAGTAAACCTAGAAGACGATTTTCTCTCTTGCTGGCCATCCTGCCAAAAGAGGTCCGTCAAGGTGGAGCTTCATGTAGTTCTGCAACCAATCAGTGACATCTTAAGAGAATCAATCTCAGGCCACTTGGTGCAATAACGAAACAGATGATATCAACTGCGTCTGACGATACCATCAGCTTTAAAATCAACATATTATTATCGTAAACCGGAACAATGAATAATCATTTAATTGGCTTTACACTTTGATTACCAGAAGTACTTTCCTAAATTTTATCATTAAAAAGTCAGCCGACTTCCAATGTCTATAATGGCAGCAAAAGACACTACGAAAAATAAAAAAAATAAAAGGGTTAATCAGCACCTGCTATAAGCATTTGAAGTTCTTCAACAGAAGCTCCTGAGTGGCGAGAGCATATCATTGTCTCGAGCGTTTGCTATCTGCTTGCCTGTTGTACGAATAAACTTACGTAAGAGTTGATGGTAAATTAATCTGTACAACACAAATTAGAGAGCATTCGACCCAAGAAATTCGCAGAATAGAAGGACAATAAAATCAAAAAATTAAGCCCCCAAATGAAGGAAACACATAATTTAGCCTGAACAGGGCACATAAATGCTCAACGAACTGAACAGGAGAGAAGAGGAAAAACACCCACCCTTAGCTGCTGAAACCTTTCTTCCTCAGATGGATTTTGAGGGCACCCACTCGAAAAGCAGATATGGTGTTGCTTCGTCTAATCCATTTAGCACCAGCAACACTGAACTGCAAGTGTGCAAGAAGGGACCAGTAGCAACATTGACACTTCAGCGATTTTGAACACACAGGGACCAGCAGCAACGTTGAAACTTCAGTCAGCATGACATACAAATTCAGCCAAAAAAAGGAGCAACAGAGAAAGCTTACCTTTCAGAAAATCTATTGATGTTGGGAGGTAACAACAATCGGAAACCAAGCAGACATGTTAAATAAATAGAAAAGCAGTGTAAATCAGCATGAAACCGTAACTATTATTCAGAAATTAACATACTACACTAACAGGGGCCAATATAGCTGAATAAATATTCGCCTACGACGGTTGTGAGCAGCCTACACAGAAGATAAGGAGTACCTGCAGCTGTGCACAGAAGAGTGTACTGAGAGAAGGCACAACCTCACAATAAGAGTAGGCAAAACGATGCGACAAAGAGTAAGGAAGAACATAATGTTCAGGAAAAAGAAGAACCAGAATGTAGAGGATGCTCAGCGACAAATGGCAGTAGCACAAACAGCAGGAAGCAAAATGCTTCGGCTTGGAATCAGTAAGCATAGGCAGGTGTAGTAGTATCGAAATATGTGTAGTAGTATCGCAGAACCACCGAGAAACTATACCAAAGAATTAGAAGCAGGTGCAGGCGTCGGCATCACACCAGGTACAATACCGTCGCACTGCCGCTCGCATGAAAGAACAATTCAGATAATGACTATTTCTCCGGTGATATTAATACCACTCTTGTCGAAGAAAGCACATCACCATCTGTGACAAATTCAAGCTGCAGATGAGTAATTTAGTTAAATCAAATAATAAAGGGGAAAAGCAACCACAAATAACATCATAGAAAAGGTGAAGCACATAACTCTGTAATGCAATGAGTACGATGATGTATTGCGTGGAATATATACGAAGGGAACAGTTCAACATATTTCAGGCCCAATACAATAATATTTTGGAAGCAAGCAAATTCTGTAAGACAGTCTAAATTATTAAGAGAAATCCCCATTTAAAAATAGACCTCAAGAACAACAACGATGAATGTTTCAAATGTGTAAACTGAGCCTTCTTTCAGCTTCCCTGAAGTGGTATATGCAGTTAGCTGGCACGCATCCTTCCACTTTGCGTCCCTAGGATAGAAGCAAAGTTTCAATCTTTGGTGTACCAAAAAAGCAACCAAGATTTGCTAGAACAAATGGATACAGGAAAAACTGATTTCTTTTAATTAACGCTAGTCGTCTAAATACATGGATATCTGAAAGTGTATATGAAGAACATGTTGTTCAGAAAGATGGAAGCATTGTTAAAACAGCAGTTGTGGTGATTATTTTCTGGTAGTATTTGGAGCTAGCTAGAATATTCCACAATGAAGGTGAAGCAGATACGTAAACTTCATCTTGTCCGTCATAATTAATTTCTAACAATGTTGGTACTCAAAGTAATAAGCTGTATGAAATGGGAACCAACACTCTGGGCAATGTGTAATTTAGGAAGCTAGGAATATTGTTGGATGAGATTTTTTGGCAGTTACTTGCTGAAAATATTGAAAACTTAAATGGTATGCATGGAAGGGAGGCAAGTAAGCTGAGGCAACGTGGCGTACATACCAAAAGTTAGGAATCTGCACATAATATATATCATTTGGACATCGAGTAAATCTGAACAAAAGAAGAAAAGGTACAGCAAAAGCATGCATTTTAAGTAATTGTTAGTCTGCAAATGTCATGCCCAGAAGTTAAATTTAGGAATATCATGTGTAACTAAAATACTGTAAGTTTATAGTGTTCATGGATTCTGATAACTCACCTTCTATACATGGACAGATGACCAAAGATCGTCGTTTAAAAATAGACCTCAAGAACTATTGACAAAATGTCATTTTGCTTGTCATATTAGCACCACTCTTGCTGCAGCAAGTACAGCTGCAATCACACAATCCATCTTGCCAGCTGCAGGGTACACTTGTATGCAGGAATTTGAGCCTAGAGATGATTAATTTAATCACAACAACAAAAAAGGAAAAGATCAACCAGAATTGATCGTTAGCACCTGTAGGACATTCCATCGAACACGTTGAAGGCAGCTACACCAGCAGAACTGCAGCGCCGTGGAGGCCAAGCGCGAGCACGCCAGGCCACACGCTCGCCCTTGGAATGGTGTGCCCTTGCCGGAAGAACCACCGCGGGGCCGAAGGAGCTTGGGAGGCGGCGCGTCCGTGCAAGGGGTAGGGAGCTGGGGGAGGGCGGCGGGAGGCGGGCGACGCGCGGATGGTTGGGAGGCGGAGTTGCTGTCCTTCAGCCATGCGGCAACGGCCATGGAGGGGAGGTCGCGGAGGCAGCAGTGGGGAGGGAGAGGGGACTGGAGGAAGAAGAGGAGGAAGGGGAGGGAGAGGGGACTGGAGGAAGCGCGCTGCCTCCTCCTCTCGCCGCCACCCCGCAGCCTCTCCACTCGAGTCCTCTTAACGCGCCTGCCTCCGCCCCGACACCGCCGACGTGCCCGTAGATCCGTCGGGGGAGGAGCGTGGCGGCGGCGACTTTCCGCCGCGCGCGAGAAAGAAGAGAGGAGGCGGAGTTTCTGCGGAATATTTTGCAAAAAAATCCAGGTTTTGTAGAAATTTTCGAATTGCTCCCTCGCCTCGCGTTTTCGTGGACTGCGGGTTAGTTTATAGTTTTGGGAGGGGTTTTTATGCAAAAGCGTCACGGAGATGCGCGTGGACCGGTGGATCGACGCCGGACGGTGTGGATCGTAGGACTATTCATCACTGTTCTTTACTGTAGTTGTACAGTGCGTCGAGCGCTCTCCGCTCGCGAAAGTGACCGTCTTTGTGAATGTACTAGTGGAATTTGGTGCGGCGGCACGCCGCACCCGTTGTGATTCAAAATGTTGAAATCCGTTGGAATTTTTCGTATAGAGTATGTTCAAATACTTAGTGAATTAAAATGTTCAAATATGCTTGTATTTTGACATAAATTTTTAATTTAACTCCTTAGTTAGAGAATGCATCATATGAGCATTTATTAGTTTTAACTCTATATTTAGATAAAGTTCATTTAGATTGTATCTAAATATTAACCAAATTGAATGTTCAATTATGTTTGTATTGTGCCATAAGTAGTTAGAATATATTTTTTGTGAGCATGTTGATATATTTTAGAGTGTCTCCATTTTTTTTTAGCAAATTGAAATATTTAAATATGTTTATATATTTTTCAGTAATATCTAATTTAAGACCATAATGAGTGGAAACGCACATTTATTGAATTGAATTCGATATTTAGAGAAAGTTCATCTAGATTACATCCAAATATTTACCAAATTGAAATGTTCAATTTAAGTCCATAATTAGAGGAAGTGTATTTTTTTTTTGTCTAAATATTTACCAACTCAAAATATTTGAACATTTAATAAATTAGATTCCACATAATTAGAGGAAGTACAGTTGTTTTTTATCAAAATATTCTCCAATTCAAAATATGTAATCATGTTTGTTTTTGACATAAATAGTTAGCATTTATTTTTCTTAGCATTTCGATGACTTCATATAATTAGAGGAAGTGCATTTTGTTTTTTTGTCCAAATATTTATCAATTCAAAATATTTAAACATGTTTGATGTATATTTGTCAAATTGAATTCCATATTAAGAGAAAGTTTATCTGGATTACATCCAAACATTTACCAAATTGAAATGTTCAATTTAAGTCCATAATTAGAGGAAGTATACTATGTGAGCATTTAATGAATTTAACTCCATATAATTAGAGGAAGTGCATTTGTTTTTTTGTACAAATATTCACCAACTCAAAATATCTAAACATGTTTGTTTTTTTGCCGTAAATAGTTAGCTTTTATTTTTTTTGAGCATTTTGATGTATTTTCCATATTTTTTCCGACAGGTATGGGTATTTATAGAAATACTTCAATTTTCTGAAATTTTTTTTAAAAAAAAAACGGCATTGTAGAAGCGCGGTACTGTAGACATCTACAGTGTTCGGTGACATGGCAGTGTGAGGGAAGAATTTGTGGAGAACGCGCAAAATTCGTGAAATGTTTGTGCGAATTTGGATCTAAAAATTGAGGAGTTAAAGTCAACAAAACTCGAAAGCGATGACGGTGGTGGAACCTACTCGTCGACGCGCATATATTCATGTATATAAGTTTTTTGTAAACACGGGGCTTTTCTGCAAAAAAATTCGTGAAATTATTGTGTGAATTTGAATCAAAAAATTGAGGAGTTAGAGTCAACAAAAACTCGAAAGCGATGACGGGGGTGGAACCTACTTGTCGACGTCGGCGCGCATATATTTCGTGTATGTAATTTTTGGGTAAAAAAAAAGCTAAAAAAAAATTTCGGAAAAAAAGAAACGCTACTGTTCATGTGAACAGTGTACAACAGTACTTACTGTTCCATGAACAGTGCCCGGAGGGCTCTCAGCGCGCCAAAGTGACGCGCCTTAATATAGTGAGTAATGCTGAATTTTCTTAACGACCAAAATAGGAGCTACAGCACTAGCGATTGCCATCTTCGGTGAAGTTTTCCTTGTCCTTTTATTCATTCAAGTGTCTGCTTGTACTAAAATCTTAAGAAGGTAAAAAGCCGTATATATTTTTATTGAACATTGACGGTCTGTAATGTCAGGACCTATGCAGTCTGTAGGCCATATTTTTGATGCCCTACACGTCTCACTTGTTTGGTGCTATTGTGTTGTCTGTTTGGTGCCGTTGTCTGTTTGATTCAGCTGGTGTTGGTGCTGATTCAGGTGTTGGGTTTGATCCTGGTACTAGGATTTACAGTCTGTTTTGCATCCACTGCCTATTAGCTTACAATATATGATAGGTGCCCAACTCAATAATTTACCACTGCCTATTACTTGCATGGATTAAGTTACAAACATATTCAGTAGCATGTCCTATGTTGGTTATATTTTACCACTGCCTATTTCTGTTGGATGCCCAAGAAGCTTCTTTGTTTATGCTCTTATTTTAAATTTGATGTAAACATATCCAGGATGAATTAGAAGGTACTAAACACATACATCTCTTATGCAGTACTAGCACGCGCATCGGAGTCAGAAAGCATGGTGAAATTGGGATGTTTTGGTTGAGAATTGGAGCCTCAGTATGCTATTTACAATTTATGAATTGTGTGTATCGAATGGGAGTAATGTGTGAAAGTCTGAAAGCTAGTTCTTGTGAACATGTAACTGCTATATTCTGCACGATCTTATCGTCAATTGTTGAGATGCAAAGGCACGCTGTTGGATGCTTTCGCTTACACATTTGTACTTGAATTATCTGTGTTATTTTTCTGATTTTATTTTTATTTTGCGTAAACATGTGCTCTGATGATCTGATGTGAAGTCACATCTTATTTCAATTTTTTTGTATTGTATTTTATATTTTCTATAAAATTTATCTGTGATTTTTGCGGAATTAAGTTATGCTTGTACGAATTATATGTGGTATTTCAAAAAAAAAGACTAGAAATATTATGGACGGTGTCGTTTTCCTTCCTTGCTGCCAAATGAGCGAAGATGTCCCTCGTGGAAAGCCCTCCTTGCTGCCAAATGAGCACAGGGGTTGGGTCAATCTCCCCCGTGGGGACCGGGGATACATAGTGCGCATCAAAATTCCCTCTGGGGTTTTGCTTCCCTGGTTTTTTTACACCCAACAACCAAACGAGTCCTAAAGGGGATTGCTACCCATTTTCTTCTTCTAAGATCAGCTATATGAGATTATAAGAGCCTTTTCGAGGTAAGGCCAGATCGATATGCGGTGAACTATGGCAACGGCCGGTGGGCGGTGGCCACAATATAAAGCAGATCTTTTAGTTAGAGACGGTACGTGCAGGGCACAAATCAAGAAGATCAACGACGCAGAGGGCTCCTGGATGGCTGGAAATGCTCCATGTGTACGTACGACCGTGCGTCACTTCGATTGTCGCCCGTACCTCCCAAACATAGCACGACAGCCAACGGCACAGACGACGGCGACTAAAGCCGTTGGATAAATTAGGTTACTAGCCACCTGCTACTGTAGATCTTTTTCTTTTCTTTTCCGAGATAGCCCCATAGATCTCAATTGCACAAACCCACCAACTACTGCGGTCGTTGTTATGCAAATTAGGGCATGTACAGTGGTGCTGCATCAGCCGTCTGTAGCATGTACTAAAGACAACCTAATAGACAACCTGTTGTAGTTGTACGAGTCGTCTATACTGTTGTCTAGAGCTGACATGTACACGTACTACAGACTGTTGCCGTCTAAACTATTGTACATGTCCTTACTCACTTTTCTGTTTTGTCACAAACCACCAACTATTCGTGTAATCGTTACACATATATCTAAACCGTAGATTAATCCGATTAATAACCGTTCTAATTAGTATAACCGATGAATCAGTGATTACGGGGCATCCAATGTCTATATTAGTTAGTGTACATTCTTTCAGTTATTAGAAAATTTTCAGATACTAATACAGTCTTTGAAATTTTGACTGAGTCTCAAATAAAGGGGGCCAAAATTTTAAATTGTTGGTCTAAAATGTATCAAATATCGCAGAGTATTATCAGTTGTTTCAATTACATGAATTTTTTCTTGAGAAAATCACCTACTCACGGGTCCCATTGATCAGATCTACGATAAGCTGAATTAATGTATAATTTGGACCCGTGAACAACATATTTAGTTGGTGGTTCCTGAATAAACATGTAAAATAAATCCGCGATGCGTGTGCAAGGAACACATATGTACTCGGTTAACTGGCCAAACACTCTACTTTGCGGTACGGTGCATAAAAGCCAAGTTATACATACAACTTTGTCACCCCTGACCTAGCACCTGCTAGGCTGCTACGCAGCAGACGGCCGATCCAGCCGTTATTTTTGTATTTGACGGCTGAGGAACGTCAAAAGAGCCAGTTGCTTCGCAATATTAGTATTCTCCTCCGCTCTTCATTTTATCTTGGTCACTCAGGGGTTATTTGGATACGTGATTTATATGTAACACGTTCCCTGTAATTAATACAGGTTAACCGTCTAATAAACTAAAAAAAATCTTGTTTGGTTAGTTCAGCTAAACTCTGGATATAGAAAATTCGGTTCTCAGAAACCCTAATTTCAGATTTTTAGAAAAAAAAAGAGTATTATATGTTTTTGCAAAAACATAAATGTCGTATACTCATCCCTGCTCCTTCGTCAGCTAACAGATAGTCGAAGTACCACCGGAGTAAGATGAGGCGCTAGCCGCTTGTACAGACTAGTCAACCGCATACGCTTACAATGGCCCATTACACATGATTTGTCAAACCGTCACTATGACCGGGTGGGCGATGGAGTGATCATAGGGTATGCCATGGCACATGTTTATTCTATAAAAATCATGTGCGATTATAATGGACATCACACACAATTTAACCAATTTGTCGTGTGTGTATAGAGTTTGTCGCAACCGTTTGGCTGAACATATAATCGTGTGCGCTAGTACAATCATAACACACATTTTGAATATACGGGGCCATGATAATAGTTGTTGCGTCAGTTGCACTCCATCTAACATCAACCCATATACTATGAACATTTCATAAAAAAGTAGAAAATCTCAACAATATTTCCTTGCACATTTCATACACCATATATTCATACATTGCGACAAAATATCAATTGATAACTATACAAATGAGAAAGATAGAAAAAACAAGAGTGAACTGACGTGGGCCTACCCTTCGGGTGCCCCACCATGAAAATACCTGGTGCACGTACAAGACCAAAGCCCAACCGGAGGCCTACTAGCAAGGCCCACGAAGGAGGCCCAAGAAGAAGACGTACGCCCCAAGACTAGGCGAACCCTATGTCGGTAGAGACCTAACTTACCTGTAAACGGGATTGGATGCGAACTTCCGAGACCCAGCCTACTATATAAAGGCTGGGAGGGCCGCCGATCTAGGTCACGCCGTACTCTAACCACAAAAACCCTAGCGAGATCGCATCTTGCCGGGAAACCATTGTAGCTCCTTTGTACACCTCGATATCAATAACCAGACAAGCAGGAAGTAGGATGTTACCCTACGGGGCCTGAACCTGGGTAAACTCCTTACTTGTCAGCCGACGGATCTACCAGCGCTACCAACTCTCTTCCCCTCTAGCGAAACCCTAGGTAGCATCACCATGGTATTTGATGTGGTCACCCCACGTCAATTGGCGCCGTCTGTGGGAAATACTAGCGCTGGACCTACGGATTCGGCGGTTTCATCTTCATCAACAACCGACAGCTCGCCGGCAATCGACAAACCGACCTACTTCGGCTCCTTCGAATATAGCTTTTCTTGGTTACGTTGTTGTCTCCGTGGCCATGAAGGTGGACATTTATCTCCGGCCATGTTTTCACAAGTATATCCAGAACCTCACTTATCTTCCTTTCGTCACCATCGTGGTGCACCACGTTGTAGAAGAGCATGCTTTGTGACAGAAAAGGTAGTCTTGCTTGTTCGAGCTAGTCCATAAGATCATCCAACATCATGTCACCACTTAAGGCAACACTCTGTGCCATCACATAATAGTGTAGCCACTTAATATTGAGCATGCGAACAACCAACTTTTTGTTAGGAGTATAAGGGAGATGTGTTGCATCATCTCACATTAGAACGTGATGCCCATATGAATGTGAATCAAACACTACAATAGAAGTTGCATTGCATTTATCATGACTAGAAGTGCCTATTTTCGTTCGACTATGTTTATGATAGAGAGAGGTCAAATAAACCCCGGTCCACTTACATTTTCTGTAATTAAATATTTAGAAAATACCAAACCATCCACTGCATTTACATTTGCACGTTTTATCTTAATTCCCACGCAAAAAACTCTTTCTGGTGCCATTGCATTTGTTTTTATTTAGTTTACATTTTTTTAATCTCATTCTAATACACTGTTGCACCACCACAGCTGAGCTGGGGAGACAAGGAAGTTTTTTTCTTCTTATTTATAGCCATTGCTTGAAGAGGATGGAGGATATGCCAGGATATCCCTATGATTGATAATAAACCCCCGAGCTATCTTTGCGATGAAATAGCCACTTGCTATAACACTATGTGATTGTAATCCCAACGAGTTAGTATACACATAGTTTGTTTCTGATGGGGGTAATGGAACTCCACACTATGATGAACCTTTGACATGAGCTGCACCTCCATGAATGTTTTTCATATTCTATTTTAAAAACATAAAGCTCTATCACATGTTAATTCATGTTTCCCTCAGCGAAGTGTCATTCTACTTCTTTTGAGTCAAGAGATGCAAGTCTCTTAAAAATATTTCTAGTTAAACAAAAACTTAGGAAAAAATCCTTCACATGAGCGTTGCTTATGCTTACACCATGCACATCTTTCACTTGCACGAGTTTGCAAAATTGTTTCATGGTACATGAAAAAATAATGTAGTGCACGATTTCTTATTGTTCTTCGTTCTTAAAGATTTTGTTATTTATTACTTAATATGATGATTGATTAATGCTCTTTACTTAGGAATGAAATATTATGCATTGATTAGTTAGGATTATATGAAACTTTGTATCTCTGATAATAAACTCCAAAGTCCATAATTTTTATCATCTTTATGCTCGGCGACGAGTATAGATTGAGCTTGGTGATGTTGATAGATCAGAAATGTATCTATAAATTTTGTAGTATATTATATTAATATCACATATATTCGCATCATATCACGAGTTTCCACCACTATTTTTAATGATTTATGAGATTTCTAGCGAAATTCCCTTTCTTTGGCATGCAACTTTGGAAAACAGGAAACCCTATATTTATATTTATGGATTTTGGAAACCTTGTAGAACTCAAACACCCCGTGGATTTTTGCCAAAAGACCAGGATACCAAGAAGTCAACGAGGGGCGGTATGGGCCCCAAACCACCCCTCGACATATTGGGACCCACTCTGTGCATCGAGAGGGGGTTCTGGACCTTCGGCTGTCTGGTCGCCTCCGTTCCTGTGCCCATGACTTCATTTTGACCTAAAATGGCTACATAAGGCCTGGCTTTCGCGAATTATTATAGAGTTTGGCGCCATGAGAGAAACACCAAAACAAAGACAAAAACTTAGCCACCATAGGAGAGTTGGAACGGGAACGACTGCCAGAATCGCCTCCTCGTTGCTCTCCACCATGAATAGGGATTAATCCACCATTGATTATGGGTTTGTGATAGTAGCTTGATGATGACACACAAGTATAGGGGATCGCAACAATTTTCGAGGAAGTTAAACCCAAATTTATTGATTCGACACAAGGGGAGCCAAAGAATATTTATAAGCCTTAGCAGCTGAGTTGTCAGTTCAGCCACACCTGGAAGTAAACTTGCTTGGCACAATTTATCAGTAGCAACAGTAATATAATAGCAATAGTGGCAAAATAGTAGCAGCAGTAAAATAGAGACAGCAATGGTGGCAACAGTAGCAATTGTAGTAAACAGCAGGATTAAAACACCGTAGGCATAGGGACGGATGAACGGGCGTTGCATGGATAAGATAGCTCATGTAATAGTCATAACGTAGGACACATTACAGGTAAACAATAATAAAAGCATCCAGTTACTAATCAAACATAGGCATGTATTCCGTATATAGTCGTACGTGCTTGCAATAAGAATATTGCACGACATGTTTTGTCCAAGCATCCCATTTCAGCGGGGCCAATCATGGAACCTAATGGTAATTAAGGTACTCCTTTTAATAGAGCACCGGAGCAAAGCATTAACACTCCGTGAATACATGTTTTGTCCAACCATCCCCTCCGGTTATCCCAATTGTTGTCACTTTGGGGCCTCGGGTTTCGGACAATAACAGGGTGCATACAACTTGTAGATATGATCCAAAGCAATGAATATACTCATGACAATATAACATGTCTAGATCTGATAACATGGCACGCGGGCCCTAAGTGTCAAGCATTAAGCACACCAAGTTGCAACAACGATAATATTGGGTTACGTGCATGGAAAACAAAAGTTTCGCCACTACAACGCAACAGCCAAGATCTACTATGAAGATACAAGTGACAAGACATGCATATTTGATCTAACTGTAAATCTTTACCGACACTGTTGAAGCGGAAGAGATGTTGATGACGACGTTGATGAAGCTTGTGGAAGAACTCCCTCGGCTAAGCCTAGCCGAGAGAACATCGTAGACTTCTCGCGTCCCGCTTGATCCAACAGAGTGAGATAGGGTCAACCGTTTCTCAACGGATCATCCCTCTGAGTTTCGCACGCATACATCTGATCTAGTCCAGCAGGGCTTCGCCTTCTACACTTGAAGCACTCACCGCTGGTGTATATGAAGGTGGAGATCTCAACACATGAGGAGGGAGAGAGAGATTAGAGATCTAGATCTAGATCTACTTGGAGAGAGGCAGCCTCTAATCAAACTAGAAGAGATCTAAACTTGTCTATCTCCAAAGGAGAGGGGGTGGGGTTTATATAGGAGGCCAAGGGTAGAGGGACTTGGGAAAGAGGAAAGCTTTCCCCCTAGTCCAAGTCGGCTTGGGGAAGGGGAAAGCCTTCCCCTTGCCCAATTCGGTTTGGGGGAGGAGTCCTTGTCCAACAAGCCCCCCCCCCCCCCCCAAACCGCCTCCCCCTATGGGCTTTTGGCCCATCTAGGGTTTCGGCCATGGGGGGAACTTCCCGTCCAAGGAGCCTTGGCCCACCCGCCCCTGTGTGGGGTGCGGCTGCCTAGTGGGCCCATGGGCCCACTTGGCAGACCCCTTCGGTGGCTCCAATTTATTTAATATTTTTCCAATAATTATTTATTAATTAAATAAATTAATATTTAATTAAATAATATTTTGTCTAATTAATTCTTATTTGAATATTTCCTTTTACAGAATATTCTTCGAATTAATTACTTATCATATAAAACACTTTTACATGATCCGGGACACCTAGTGTCCGCTGACAAAATACTCTGGATAAATATTTCCCTCTCATATAAACCCTCGGAATAAATCCGACTAGTAATAGAAACTATTTCTATTACTCCGAGACACCTAGTGTCTGCATAATCCAATATCTCTGATAAAGATATTATCTACCACGCAGAAACCATTCCGGTGATACTCTCTCGGTATCCAGACCAACCATATACACAACAAACTAGAACTGACTTAAGCGTGTTACCCTACAGGTTCGATAACATGTAGATATAATTAGATGTTTCCATCTAATCACCAGCCAGGGTCAGATACATGGACTATCTGAATAACTGATACCGTTATGCGAATGACACTCTGTTGAACCTGTTGATTATTAATTCGTCATTCTCATTACTCACGATACTGAAATTACCCGAGATAAAGTATTCCAGATATTCCATGAATCTATCCCTGATTCACTATATCTCTGTTTATCTCGTTACCGGTAAGTTTCCTTTTCTCATTCCCGTAATCCGATATCCCACATGATATAACTTCATCATGCATTGTCTGCAGAACATATTGTACATCATACATACCGAGTGGGCCCTGGAAGTATCTCTCTTTTGACAGAGGAGTAATTTCCCATCTTGGAACATTAGGATATATGTACACCTTGGTAATCACCCAGTGACTGCCGTTTTGCCACCCAGTTATGGCCGTGGTTTTGACAGTACCAAAGTAATTCTTCCAGTATACACAACCCTAATAACCTCATGGTCGAAGGACATGTCATATAATAACCATCTGCGATATTGCACTAAGGAAAAATAGACACTTTGGAATCTTACTTAGCATATCAACGATTTGGGTCTACCCAGCCATATTGTTTTCACCAACAATATGCCACTCATTGATGCTGACATAAACAATGTCCCAGACCAGGAAAACGTGGTCTCTAGCAATCAATGAATTAGTCTAAAAGGCAAGACTAGGGTATACTTTATTCTATTCATATCTCTACATGTGCGAGTGAGTTTTTCCTCTGAATCACATATTCAGGATTCACCGCAGTTATAGCATAGAATCATGAAACATAATTATGAATCAGATGTTAAACTTTATTGCCTTTTGGGCATACATACAACAGATAAAGCACACACAACGAATACTAGGCACCATGCCCTAATAATCTGACATCTATTATATGAACAATCTCATCTAATCCCTACCATCCCCTCAGCCTACAACGGGGAATTACTCACACATGGATGGGGAAACATGGATGGTCGATGGAGAGGCGGTTGTGATGATGCTGGCGATGATCTCCTCCAAATCCCCGTCCCGGCAGGGTGCCGGAACAGGAATTTTGTCCCCGAATTAGAGTTTTTGGTGGCGACGGAGCTCGGAAGATATTCTCGTATTTTCCTTCTGGTGGACGCGAGTTTTAGGTCGAGATAAATAAGTAGATCAGAGGGCGTCGCCAGACGGGCTCTGAGGCGGCCAGGTGACACCTTGGCACGGACCCACCTCTAGCCGTGCCTAGGGGCCGTCCGGGGGCTATGGGCCCCGCCTGCAGCTCCCGTTCGGGCTCCGTGGGTATTTTGGCAAAATAGAATTTCTGGATTTTTCCCGGATTTTTCTGAGAACTTTTATTTCTGCAAAAAAATAAACAACAAGGCAATTCTGCTGAAAACATCGTTAGTCCGTATTAGTTCCATTCAAATCATGCAAATTAGAGGCAAAACAATAGCAAAATGTTTGAAAAAGTGGATACGTTTTGGACGTATCACTTGATCAAAATGTGCTATCATTTTTTATACCGTATGAGCTGCCCTACATGATTATGACATTATAGATGTAGTTCCCATGGTGGATCTTTGTTTATGAGATGATGAACTTGTTGTTATGTTCCGCAAAAAAAAAAACTTGTTGTTATGTTATGATTTATTTTATAGATGCATGTTGTGCTCTCGTTTTATTCACTGTAACTTTTTGAATATCTTTTTGAAGTGGATGTGGGTTGTCCGGAGATGACAGAAACCGTGAACCAATTATTTGGACGCATGATATAGGAGAAATATGGGGACCTTGAAACTTAATGCAGTGGTTGGACTTTTAGTCTTACTACTCCCTTGGTTGCTAATGCACACAGCTTTGGGAATCAATCAATAGGGGTGTAATTGCTCATGTACGTGGCTGCAGCAAGACAATGGGAGAGTAAGATGTGTGTTAAATGGAGTGGCACCGGGGTGTACTAGTTATGTAATAGAAATAGCAAACCAAACATTTGGTAATTGCACATATAGGATAAATAGAAAATAAAGTACTATTGGCTCATGACCTCGGAGTGCGCAGTTCAGAGTATTGTGGTTCTCAACCTTCTGCCATGGCAATACTCTGTTTTATTATTTAAATCTAAGCATGCAAACTACCCACTTGATTAAGGAGTATTAGCAATACATACTTAGGATACTAGGCGTATGTTTAAATTAGAACATGTTGCCCATATAAATGTTTTTTCACTATATAGCATGACACTTGTGTATGAATTATTGCTAATAATTGTGCTTTATACATTACCACCATGATTATTGGAGAGCAAGATCGTGTGAACTCATCAACTGAGATCCATTTGCTACATAGAACAAACACTAGTGGAATTTGGCGCGGCGGCACGCCGCACCCGTTGTGATTTAAAATGTTGAAATCCGTTGGAATTTTTCGTATAGAGTATGTTCAAATACTTAGTGAATTAAAATATTCAAATATGCTTGTATTTTGACATAAATTTTTAATTTAACTCCGTAGTTAGAGGATGCATGATATGAGCATTTATTAGTTTTAACTCCATATTTAGATAAAGTTCATTTAGATTGTATCTAAATATTAACCAATTTGAATGTTCAAACATGTTTGCATTATGCCATTAGTAGTTAGCATATTTTTTTTGTGAGCATGTTGATATATTTTAGAGTGTCTCCATTTTTTTTTAGCAAATTGAAATGTTTAAATATGTTTTTATTTTTTCAGTAATATCTAATTTAAGACCATAATGAGTGAGAACGCACATTTATTGAATTGAATTCCATATTTAGAGAAAGTTCATCTAGATTACATCCAAATATTTACCAAATTGAAATATTCAATTGAAATCCATAATTAGAGGAAGTGCATTTGTTTTTGTTGTCTAAATATTCACCAACTCAAAATATCTAAACATGTTTGTTTTTTGCCGTAAATAGTTAGCATTTATTTTTCTGTGCATTTTGATGTATTTTCCATATTTTTCCGACAGGTATGGGTATTTATAGAAATACTTCAAATTTCTGATTTTTTTTAAAAAAAGGCATTGTAGAAGCGTGGTAATGTAGACATCTACAGTATTCGGTGACATGGCAGCGTGAGGGAAGAATTTGTGGAGAACGCGGGGATTTTTCTGCAAGAAATTTGATAAAATTCGTGAAATGTTTGTGCGAATTTGGATCTAAAAATTGAGGAGTTAAATTCAACAAAACTCGAAAGCGATGACGGTGGTGGAACCTACTCGTCGACGTGCACATATTCATGTATATAAGTTTTTTGGTAAACGTGGGGATTTTTTTGCAAAAAATCTGACAAAATTTCGTGAAATGATTGTGTGAATTTGGATCAAAAAATTGAGGAGTTAGAGTCGACAAAAACTCGAAAGCGATGACGGGGGTGGAACCTACTCGTCGACGCACATATATTCATGTATATAAGTTTTTGGTAAACGTGGGGACTTTTCTGCAAAAAAAATTGACAAAATTCGTGAAATGTTTGTGTGAGTTTGGATAAAAAAATTGAGAAGTTAGAATCGACAAAACTCGAAAGCGATGACGGGGGTGGAACCTACAGGGCGACGCGCATATATTCATGTATATAAGTTTTTGGTAAACGCGGGGATTTTTCTGCAAAAAAATTGACAAAATTCGTGAAATTTTTTTGTGAATTTGGATCAAAAAATTGAGGAGTTAGAGTCGACAAAACCTGAAACCGTTCACGGGAGGTGAAACCTACTCGTCGGCGCGCACAAAAAGAAGTTAGAGTCGACAAAACTCGAAAGCGATGACGAGGGTGGAACGTACTCGTCGACGCGCATATATTTCGTGTACGTAATTTTTAGAAAATAAAAATAAAAAAAAGAATCGCAAAAAAAAAAAGGAAAAAAGAAATGCCACTGTTCATGTGAACAGTGTACACCAGTACTTACTGTTCACATGAACAGTGCTCGGAGCGCTGTGAGGCCGAGAAAACGTAACGCCTTAATATATAGTAGTATTTCGTTTGATTCTCTTGCATTTTAGAGGATTGTGCTATCTTTTTCTACATTTTGTTTTCGAGCAAGCAAATCACTCACCATATGTTTTTTTATTTGTTTAGTGCATACAAAAGTAGATTTGTGACACTCTAGTTTGAGAGAATAAATAGTTTTACCTTCTTAATCATGCGGTTCGACACCCTATACTTGCATAGAGGTAATACAACTACCCTATACACCTGAGAATAATCATATTCATATGCCCAGGCCCGCCCGAGTCGGGGTTGGGTGATATCAGATCTTTCATCGCAAACGACTTCGTAGACCACGAGCATCCAAATACCGCCATCCCACGAGGACGCGGATCCGATACCCGACGGTCTCTGGTTAGTGATCGCGACGCATAGCTCTCCCGGCAAGCAGTAGTAGTGCTCGTGCGATACACCCGACCATGCTTCAACTGGACGCCGCGATGAGCGCCCTAGACATTGAGTGCATGTTCAAGAGACGATCCAAATCGTGGAACCCATTGTCGTGATGCAACTGGCGCAACATCGTGCAGGGTAGCCATGATCATTTTTCGCGCTCTGGTTGCCCTAACTCGAGGCTGTTGCATACCCTAACGACGGTGGTGTGGCCAACCGAAAAGGAGGTGTTGTGGTGTTGTGAAAGAGGCCGGCGAAGGTTGATTGTATCGGGGCGGAGAAAAACGGATGAAGCGACGGTGAAGTTTGATTGGATCGTAGATATTGATCATAAACATGAGAATTTACAAAAGAAAAACTACAAATATATTGAATTTTTGTTAGCACATTCGTGTGAAAATAATGGACAAAGTTATATATAGGAGACCATATCTATCCAAAGCATCATCTATCTACAAACATGTTACTCCCTCCGTTCCAAATTACTTGACTTGGTTTTGTCCAAATACGAATGTATCTATACTTGTTTAGTGTCTAGATATATCCGTATTTAGACAAACACAAGTCAAGTAATTTGGAACGGAGAGAGTAGATCTTACGAGATATACACTGCCTGATGCATACTGTTGGGATCAACATTATACCCCCAAAGCTAGGTAGTTTGGTGCACAATGATGAGCAAACTGCCTTAACATGCGATTCATATCCGTAGGCAATGATTAGTCCAACAAACAAAACAATATTAAATAAAAAATAAGAAGAAATAAAAGCTTCTTGTTGTGTAGTCGCCTTCGTGCCGCCACCCTTTCCCTCTCCTCTCCACCACCTTCGGCTGCCACTTTCGCCGTCTCCACCGCCCTCCTCCCAACCAAAACCGCGCCCCGTCTCTCCTCCCGTGACCGCAGCCCCAACCTCCATCCACCTGTCGGATCGGGTTTCCCCCTCTGTCCTCCCCGACGCAGGCCACTGCATCTCCGCTGTTATTTTCTCAGCTAAGCGATGGAGTGGCCGCCGGCCCTCAGGCTTCTTCTGCTGTTCCTGGTTGCTGTTACATGGACGCTCGGCGGCGCAGGTGTGGTTCTCTTTGCTTGGGGTTTGGATTTCTCGGGTTGCTGGGTATGCAGTTGGGCACTTGGGCTTACGGCGTTTGCCATTTTGGCTGATCTCTTGCTTTGCTGCAGGGATTGGAGGCTTCGGAGTTGGAGCGAAGGGGCTGGGCAGCAATGGAGCTTCTTTTAGTCGTAGGTGAGCGCCCAGGTTCTGAGAATCGGTTATACTTTTGTAGTGTAGTCGTTTCTTAGTTACAGGAAATGGGATCAGTGCGATTTTGCTATCCAGAATTTGCAATTTCTTAAATTTGAATTGGAAATTAGATGATTTTGGTCTTTTCTTATTACCATTAATGGCACTAAAAAGTAAACACTATCATGTGTTGAGTTCTGAACTAAACTGTTACTGTACCAGTTATGCATAAAAGCAGTACTGCTATGGTTCGTAGCTAGTTTTTTTTTTTGTTTCATGTAAGAATTGGAATTGGGCTGAATTGAGTTTCTGTTATAGTATTTGTTTTTTATGAAATATAATTTCTTATCTCTCCATTCCTCAAAAAAAAAAAAAATCATATCGCTCCGTGATTACAATTCCATGTATTTCTAGTCACCTTAATAAATGCTAGAGAGACTGCTACAATTGCAGAACTTTATAGAAACTGTCTCCGTGTCTTTACCCAGTAAACTGTCTCCGTCTCAATAGAAGTACTGGAAAAAAAATACCGTGTTGCACTATATCTCTTAGCCTAGAAAAGATCATGTGAATATTGACAGTAGATGAATCAATGGTATGTGTTTTTTATACTTGAATCAGCAGATATGGCAATTAATATCTTGATAATATTTCCCAAGTTCTAACTATTGCTTCTCTAGGAATTTTAGAAGATTGCTGCAGATTGGTGGTGAAAACCAAGGTGCTCACTTTCTTTTCTCACCTGCACAAGCTCCCTCAAGTGATAGCGGGTCTAATACGAGAGCTCCAACATCAGGACCAGTGCCTGCTCCATCATCCTCACTGTTCATATTCCCACCAGAAGGCTCACCATCACCATTTTCACAGCCCACACCACAGCAAACCCGTTCACACCATCATCCGTCGATAGTCCGTCCACATCCTCTTACGGCTAGGCCGGCAACTCAGGGAGCTGAGCACGATCATTCGGTTCAGACTCCATCTGGCTCCGTGCATAAACATTCCTTGAAAACCTATGGTTTAGTTGCGGCAGGGATTTCTGCTTTCCTTATCATATCAGCAGTTGGTGTTTTGTACTGCCGAGCTAAAAAAGTGGGGACTGTGAAACCTTGGGTGACAGGACTTAGTGGACAATTGCAAAAGGCTTTTGTAACAGGTACACTTTGTTTCTAATTTGGAATATATGTATCTAGGGTATCAGCTTGATATTAATATATTCCTTGTATCCAGGAGATTGTTCTGATTTAACATCACAGCTTAATCGTATTTATAGGTGTGCCTGCACTGAAACGATCAGAGCTGGAAACAGCGAGCGAGGATTTCAGCAATATAATTGGTTCTACATCTAGCTGCATGATGTACAAGGGAACTTTATCAAGTGGAGTTGAAATCGCAATTGCGTCAAGTTTGATAACATCTGCAAAGGATTGGTCCAAAATATGTGAATCCCAGTATAGGAAAAAGGTACTACTCAGTTACCTGCAGCATGTATAAATGTGCATTGTTTATTTTATATTTCGTGAATCTATTGGTTATTCTTTCAGGTCACAAGTTTGTCCAAAGTAAACCACAGGAATTTTATGAACTTGCTTGGCTACTGTGAGGAAGGGCATCCTTTTACCAGAGCAATGGTGTTTGAATACGCTCCAAATGGGATACTTTTTGAGTATCTACATGGTAAGTATTTCTTATGATAATTCTGTAAATTTTCCTTGTACAAATGTGTCCTCTTCAACCTGAACTACTGAAATTCTTTGTAAATTTTATGTGAACATTTGTTAACATTGTTGTAAGTTATCATCCAGCATAACTTTACATTAAAGATTTCCATCCAATAAACTATGCATATTCGTTGAGCGAGCAGATTCCATCCGATAAATAACCCTATGGTTTATTCTTATGAAATACTATCATAAAAAGTACTTAAAATAGAAGGTACGATAAAGATACATCACTTTCTGAAAAAAGAAATAGTCAGGGATATCTTGATATTCTTGATCCAATATTAAAACTAACCTTTTACTTATTTGATTAATAGATCAATAACCATACCGCCTATTTTATAAAAAAGAGTGTGGTTGTATTCAAACTCAAAGCGCTTTGCGATGTTTAACCGCTGTGTGTTTCAATATAATTTCCAGCAACAAGTCCTATGGCTTGTTTGCAATACTCTAGCAGCTTGATTGAACAAGCTTCCGCAATTTCCCGAATCACCCAGTAGACTTCCTGCCCCTAGAACCGTACTTGGGAGTTTCCAAGCTCGTACGGCTCATAATTTGATCACATCTTGTTAGTTGATAAGATATGACAGTATGTGCATCAACTACGTATCTTGTATTTATTACACATGCAAGGAGTACTTGTTTATTGTCAGTCATTCTACCAACAATTTTGACAATCTCATCCACGTTGCATCGCAGTTAGAGAAGCTGAGAAGCTGGATTGGGTGACACGGCTCAGGATATCCATGGGGATTGCTTACTGTCTCGAGCACATGCATCAGCTGAAGCCACCTGTTGTCCCAAGGAGTTTCGACTCGTCAACCATATACCTTACCGATGATTTTGCCGCGAAGGTCTCGGACCTTGAATTTTCAAACAACGCGAGGGGACCCAGTTCAGCCAACGATCCCTCATCGGAGCTGGAAAACGCCGTGCGTAAATATGGCATGGTGTTGCTGGAAATACTGACAGGAAGGGTTGTGTGCTCTGAGGAGGACGGGCCGCTGGAACAATGGGCGTCTCGCTACTTCAACAACGTTGAGATGCGCCTCGCGGACCTGATTGACCCGAGCATTGGCTCCTTCTCTGAGGAGGCGGCACGCGCACTGTGTGAGGTCGTGAGGTCCTGCATTGATCCGGACCCGAAGAGGAGGCCGACGATGGCGGAGGTTGCCGCTCGGTTGAGGGAGATCACCGCGCTTGGGCCTGACGGAGCAACCCCCAAGGTGTCACCCCTGTGGTGGGCTGAGCTTGAGATCATGTCTTCTGAGAGCTAGAGCTACAAAATGCCAGTCTCCCAAGTGTGACTGAAAGTTCTTCCGTTTGTTGGTTGATGTGCTAATCTTGTTTGTGGAATTTGTAGTAGCCAGGTAGAAGATAGTTGGAAATTCGTTTCCTTTGCAGAACCTCAAATGGTGAGTGGCACTCTGTACATTTAAGTGTGACTGTACTAACTAACATTTCAGCTAAGTGAGCTGAACTATAGTAGTCACTGTAATTATTTTACCCAAAGTTTTCATGTACGTTAGAACTGAGATACAAGTATCTGAAGCGTGAAGCCACAAACTTGCAGATCGCAACTGTGCAAGTATGCATGGAAACAGATAATTATAAACATTCAAAGCAAATGCAAATTTGAAGCATGTGATGAAACAAACATTTAAATTTTGACATTCACATTGTAGGACCTTCTCACAAGGAGAAGGTACCCTTCAAAAATTGGTGTATGCTGCTTAGTGTGGCGAGCGCACGGTATTCTTTAGTAATTAGTAAAAGGCGAAAGAATAGTTCGCTATGTGCTCACCACGCAGCTGCCTGCCCTCTAATGCTAGACGGGGGAGCTGTTTTAAAGAGGTCCAGGTGAGACGACTCTCTACCATTTCGCGGTGTGGGACTAAATAAACCGATTGAATCTGAAATGCAAATCGCTGAGATCTAGCAAGATCCCCGAGCATCCTGCTGCCGCTGGACCTAATTATTAACCACCTAGTACTCCATCCGGTAACCCGTGATTAAACGACTACTGCAGTACCGGTCATTTATAAATCAAAACTGGTTACAATTGTAAAGCCAAAATTTGGGAATGGAACAGAGGTGCTAGCTGCTAGGCCGGAGACGGGTGGCCTGAGCTGGTGGAGAGCACGCAGTGGCCAGCGACAACTTGATCAATGATCATGACGCGGCAAGAGGAAAGAAAAACATAATATTATTTGTTTTCGCTGCGTCGTGGAAAAGCATAACTCTTTATGCACAGGTCGTGCCTCCGAATACGCACCATGAGAAGAAGCATTGAGAAATGGGAGGAAGAAGAAAGAAGAGCCGGTCTGATTGAAGGACAGCCTGTCTTGTTTAGCTCTTCTCTCATTGCCTTTCTCGGCGCTCTTGTCATGTCGATGTACATACATGAAAATGTTTTTTTCTTTTGTTTTGCCATTTACACGCGCTATTTTTACATTTTAACACCAAGCTCGTCATCATCTTCTCCTGTACGTACGTGCAGTCAGAGCTCGATCGACCTTTGCCGGTATACTTACACTCAGTAGACATATGTGTACATGTGCCGTCATCCCGTGCTGCTGCCCGCCTCCGCTGGGCTTCTCCTGGCTTTCCAAGGACAAAATCGTTTCATCACTCTGCCAAAAGGGCCGGTGCAGCTAGCTGTGAATCGACCTCGGTGATGGTCGCCGGCGCGAGATAGATTCACTAGCTCTGAGACTGATCAGCCTTGGTGGAAGCCTTGTTGTAGAGCTCTAGTGTGTCTCCGTGCGTCGAGTCCATGCACAGGGCGGCCTCGCAGTCGCGCAGTGTGCTCCTGTTATCGCCCATGGAGTCGAAGAAGGCTGCCCGGAGGTGGAGCAGCTGGAGATCCGGCTTGAAAGCCAGGGCTTGTGACAGCTCCCCGATCGCCTCATCTTCCTTGTTCTCGTCCATCAGAACTGCGGGATCACAAGACAACATGTTACTCCAGTCAAAGTTCTGCAGACTTGCACTACCTGATCAGTATGCCAAATAGCTCTGAAATCTGACCCCATATAGTTCTTATATCTTTCTAAACTTAACATAATGCAAGCCTTTTAAATGTTTAGCATTTTCTGTTGAAAGTCGACAAAAGTGTAAAGTTTGCAAACACAATAGAATAGTTCAGGCAATAATATGCTCAGTGGACTCACCAGCTGCTCTGTATCTGTAAGGGTAGGTCCTGGTCGGATCCAACAACGTCGCCATGTTGAGATCACTTTTCGCGACATCCCGCTCAGCATATTCCGACCGTTTCTCGTAAGCCGATGCGCTGTTCTTAGCAATCTTTAGAAGCGCAGACATCTCCTCGAACGCAGCCTTT
This sequence comes from Poa pratensis, assembly GCA_947311845.1. Taxonomy (NCBI): domain Eukaryota; kingdom Viridiplantae; phylum Streptophyta; class Magnoliopsida; order Poales; family Poaceae; genus Poa; species Poa pratensis. The sequence goes on along the minus strand of CAMZMU010000066.1, from coordinate 30,097,236 downwards.
TTCCTATTCTTCAGGTAATGAACCCGTGCTAGACCCTGGTGTGCCCGTGTGTGCTTGATGCTCAGTGCTATGCTGTAACACTCAGTTGCCTCATCCAGCAAATCACAATCCACGTATATGCTCCCCATGTTGTTATATGCCTGAAGAATGTTAATTAATTAGCACAAATGACTAATAGATGTCGTGAAAAATGACAGGTGAAGGATGATTCTTACTTGCCCCTTCCGAAGGTTGTCGGAAGCACAACTGTTGGCCTGCTCTAGAAGCTGAACAACAGAAAGCGCAGATTCGACGTCAAGGCTAGAATCTCCTAGAGCGTAAGCCTTCAGAAAAAAGGCTTCGAATGATCTTTGGAGTCTTATTGACTGCTCAGCCTTCTCCAGTGCTTCCTCGCGATGTCCAGTGTCGTATAGAATCCATCCTTCGTATACAAGTCTCTCGTGCTCATGCATTGAACTATTCCGTGCTAATCGCAAACTACGCATAGCAGCCTTCTGACAATTAAGCCTACAATGCATGTGGAAGACAAGAAAAATGTTAAACTTATGATTTTAAAACATCTATCACCATTGCTCTTCAACTTATACTATCCAACCACCACTTTTCATGGAAACCAAAATTGCAGAATACTTGAGTTATGTTGCGCCTTCCGACAGTATGAGAAATTGTTCTCATTTTCGTGAATTTGTTTCTTAACTGAATAAAGTTCTTGCTCTTATGTGTATAAGAAAGTACTGGACCATGATCACTCTAGACAGTATAAACTTGATACGAATGATTATGTGATTGATAGAAGTGTTCTTGCTAATTCTTCCTATGTGTATAACCAATGAGGCAATGACCATGTAAACTAACTTAGAACTCACATGTGGGATGCCTCATGCCTGCCTTACCTTAACAGGAGCAGCGACTGCCGGAACCGCAAGCTGCTGTTCCCGGGTTCCCTGGCGAGCATCTGCTGGACAACAGCCAGAGAGCCGATGTCGTCCACCCCTGACCACCGGTCGTAGAGCTGCATCCAACAATCCGCCATGTCCCAATGCTGCACATGGCCTCGGAGGAGCTCGATCAGTTGCTCTCCGTGCATTTTCCCGTGGAACATCATGTAAGTCGGGTCCAACGTCAGTATCGCCCTCACGTCCTGCACGGCAGCCTCGAAGTCCCCAGCGGCAAGGTAGAACCACGCCCGGAGCTCAAGCCAGTCGGGCACCATCCTGAAGCTGAGCACCTTGTCGAGCTCTTCGAGGGCACGCTCGAACTTGTCCTCCTCCAGCAACACGGCGGCACGGTACTTGTACGGGTATGTCAGCGTCGGGTCGAGCTCCGTCGCTGTCCGGAGATCGGCCATCTTCTCCTTGCCGACGCAGTACACGGAGCGCTCCTGGTACATCCACCCGGCGGGCTCGTAGTCGCCGACGACTCTGTTCATGAGCTTGTACGCCATGTACTTGTGCCCGCACTTGTACTTGGCGCGCGCCACCCCGGCGAGCGAGTACACGTGGCCCTCGGCGACGGCCTCCTCGAACCACCCCTGCGCGTCGCTGTACTCGCCGCGCTCCAGCATGACGCACCCGAGCTGGTGCAGCGCCAGCTGTTTGTGCCATGGCAGCTCGGCGCATTCCCATAGCCGCTCCAGGAGCATCACCGTGGTGTTGGACCTCAGGTCCTCCTCCATGGCCACGTACGAGAGGAAGTAGTAGAGCGCGAAGGAGGCGTTCCCGGAGGCGTCGAGGCGTTCCCTGCCCTCCGGGCTGCAGAGCAGACGCGCGACCTCGGGGTTGGAGAGCGACTTGGGGAGCTCCCGCAGGAAAGCCTGGAGGCATGTGGCGACGAGCAGCTGCGCGGCCTCCTCGAGGCCGAGGTCGATGAGGGAGAGGGCCTCGTCCACGCCGCGGACCATGGAGGCGAGCATGTTGTCGCAGGCGACCTTGAGGCCCTCGCAGCAGAACTTGTTGGCGAACGCGAGGACCTCGAGCATGGTGTCTGGCGGGAAGTCGTCGAGGCGGCCGTGCCGGCTGTAGGCGGCGACGGCGCGCATGCCGCGCGGCGTGATTCCGTCGCGGCTGAAGTCAATATGGTCGCGGTGCGCCTCGGCGAAGCCGCCGTAGAGGAGCGTGTTGAGCGGCCTGGCTAGCGCGGCGATGCATGAGCGCTCGCACGCCACCTTCTCGTCGCCGATGACGAACCACAGGTTATTGGTCTCCGCTTCCTCGTCCTCCTCCTCCTCGTCTTCCTCGCTTGCTGCATTGAAGGCGTTCGACGAGTTGCGCCTTAAGCGCGGAGGGTAGGGGTAGGTGGAGGAGGTGGCGGGCGGCGGCAGGGGCAGACGGGATCTACGCCGGAGGACTCCATGGCGAAGACCGCGGAGCGGGGGCACTCGAGGAGCGGGGTGGTCGGGCCGCAGGGATCGAGCGGCGGCGGCATCGGGTCGAACTCGTCCTCGCGGCGCTCGTACCGGAGCCATGCGGCGAGCACAACGCGGCGGTGCGGATCGCAGGCGTGGACGCGCGCGGCGCGGAGCGCCCGCCGCAGGAGCCGGGCGTCCCCGAGCGCGCGGAACAGCGCGTGCTGCTCCAGGTACACGTCGCAGAGGTCGTCCTCGGCCGAGGAGGACATCCGGCGGTAGGAGGCGGCGAGCGCGGAGACGTGGTCGACGGGGCGGAGGCACGCGTCGAGCGCCGGCTCGAGCGCCGCCGCCGACGGGAGGCCGCAGGGCAGGGTGGAGTCGGCCCCCGACGTGGATGGGGCGTGCGGGTAGCACATGGACGCGGACATGAGGGAGATGCTGCGCGGCGGAGGGGGTGGGGGCGGCTTCGCGACGCCGGCGCCGGCGCCTCCTCCATCCCCGGAGCCGGAGCCGGAGGTGGAGGCCCCGGAACTGAAGGGGTAGATTTGCGCGGCCTTGTAGCCGTCGATCAGCTTCAGGCTCCGTATAGTCGTCAAGAAGTTGTTCGTCATAATGCCAGCCGCGCGGCGCCTCCCTTCCCGGCCTTGGGCTAGCCTGGGTTATTCAGACACGGCGGCGGCGACCATGATCGGAAGGGGGGATTTCGGCGGAACGGCTGTCGCCTCCGGCCTTCCGCGCGGCCGCGCCTTCCCGCCGTGCGCGCGGTTGGTTGGTTTGGTGGGGGCGGCGATCGGGTCGGGTGCGGAGGAGGGGAGGGGGATGAAGCGGAGGGGCGCGAGACTCGGGTGCCTTCCCCGCTGGCACCGTCCGCCACGAATGGAATTGGACCTTGGTTTAGCGTTTAATTTTTCTCCTCCCGCCCTCCTCATTGGTCATGTCTTTGCCTTGTTGAAGTCTTCTCTTTTCTTCTTGACTAGGGTGAGAACAAGCTCCTCAGTTCTTTGTGGGCTGAGTATAGGCCTGTCTAATATAGCCCACTCCACTTACATGCGACGCAGAACAATTAAGCCCAAGCCCGCGCGAGCCCGGTATGATAAACCTCTGTCGGCTCTCTCCTTCTCCGGCCCTCCCTTCCTCTCCTTACTAGTTGAATGCCCGTGCGTTGCCACGATCATTATTTATTTTCACCCTTATAAGTTTATTAAATAAAACAAATGTTTCATTATTCATCACATTTATCAATAAATTCACCGGGGACAGTTTGGATTTAATCGAGTTTTTTGTTTTTTCTGATGGGCTTTTCTCCATTTTCAAGTGGTTGGATGAGTTGGGGGAGAGATAGGAACACAAGGGGTTATCTGCAAATGTGTAATGTGGGTGTTCCTGTCCGTTAGATATAAATCGAACGATCCTAAATGAAAGATGGCAGGCACACCATCATCACCGACTGTGGTTTTTATAGGAGTAGAGACAAACAGTGCCATCACAAGGTCTATGTGCTGTGTTTATCATAATCCACGCCAGCGGAAGCTAAATCCCTTCTCTTAGATTGATTTCTACCTTTGATTTGGCAAGTGGTTATGCAACGCTCACTCCGTATTGTCAATCATTTCTGAAATGCAAGACATATGTTGATTCGTTAAGATAAATTTTGACCAACATTTTTACCCGTTAGTATCTCTTTGCGTAAAATCTTTTTCTATCCCCAATCCTAACGCAAAGTGTTGCTCCGATGATGGAAACTAAGTTGGCTCTCGAGTTACGTGCTCTCCTCCATCTTCGTTGTCAGTATGTGCTCCACCTTGTCCGCTCAATCATGGAGCTATCAAGCCTCGTGGCCGATGTCTGACAACGTCGGCTACACCGGGGAGGGCGGATTGTCCAAAGAGTGCAACAAAAAGATGTGATAAAAGGCAACATATAAAGGAAGCAATCGAAAATTACACAACAAACATATATTTTGGATACGATATACATAAGAAATAAATCATGAAGACAAACTTGAGCACAAATTACATCCACAAAATATGAGTGCACAAAAATACAACAAAATAAGACAAGCACTCGTAAATCAAATTCTTACCGGAACCAACAAAGAACCAAAGAGATAAGAAGGATAATAGGCTAACAACATGGATATCAATGCAAGGCAATAAATCTCTTATGTGTATGAGTTTCTATTTTCTAAGTGGACAAAAAATCATGATGACACAAACCCACAAGGATATACACGTAAAATAATTACTTACAGAAAATAACATGAATTTAAGAGGAAGTTATAAAATATACTAATAAGATATTTGCATGAAAGCATATCCCGTGACTCAATTTTATCTTATTGTATACTATTAATGAACTTCAAACAAAACACACCAACGACATCACAACTAGCAATAAGAGAATACAATATAGTTCGAATGATTTGAGAAAAGAAACAAGTATCACAATGAAAGGATAAATTTACAATTTTACACACACGAGAAATTTGAGAATTTTATAGACAATGAGCTAAATTTACATATTTGAAATTGATGAATCATCACATGATTTCTATACTACCAATGATATGCAATCATCTCAACTTACTCACATTTTGCGATGAATAGGTTTTTTGTAAGAACAAAATTGTAACAATTGCAAATAAAACTCCATGTCTAGCTATATGCAAACTACACAATGTTGAAACATCGTACGAATGCATCGATTAAGTAAATACTTGTGAACGATATATATAATTGGTGTGACATAGTAGATACGAGTTATCGTAGCTTAACTCCTATAATCATATGGTGGTAACATCTTCCTTTTGAATGAGACACTCAACCATTGCGTTTCCAATGCACCTAAAACATCATTCAAGTGCATTTTATCACTAAACATATTGAATTCAAAGTAGTTATAATAACTACAATACATAGTGCAAACTCCATACAAATATGGTCATATTCGTACGTAGATGAAATTTGATTTCATGCACATTTTTGTCATTTAAGATTTGATAGAGTCTACCCTATATATTTGATCAAATAAAGCAAGCAAACCACAAAAGTGAATATTTAATAAATATGCATGCACAAGACTTTCAAGATTAAAAGAATATACAATTTGGACAAAAAACTAAGGGATACAAGCAGAGACAAACAATGCAACAAAACACACTTGTTGTCCAAAGTATACCAAAGAATCAAAATCATCGATTCACAAAGTTCAACACATGAACTAAGTAAAAAAAAGATTGATCATAAACGATCTAAGTCTCCTCTTTTTTTCTCTGACTTACATTCAACTTTGAATGAATCGAGAATTATCAATTTGTTTTAAGGTAATAGAGTTTATGGTCTTTCATAAAAATTAGATGATCTCTCTTCAATTGAGTTTATGATTGTACAAATCTAAAAAGATTGAGACATCCTTTTGTGAACGGAGGGAGTAACAAAAAGTAACTGACTGATATCAACCAAATGATGCATTAGTTGATCTCTCTGCCATTGTCTCATGTGCACACCACATCTCCCCAAAGCACAATCTCACATGCACTTCCTCATATCGCCATCCACCTCCTATCGACCTCCCCCAAAATCTATCTCATGTTCGCCTTCTCCTCCACCACGCTCCTATGCCATTAGACCTCTACCGAGATGGTGGTGAGAGTATATTTTGCCAATGGACAACTAATCTCATGGTGCGGAGAGTATATTTTGCCAATGGACAACTAATCTCATGGTGGGGAGGTATTTCACGCCACTGGTCTCTTGCGAGATTACGAGGAATGGATTGCAGTCATCCGATCTAGCTCTGAAGATGTCCTAGTGAGTAGGATTCATGGGTGGTAACCTCAAGTCGGTGATGGTGGTGCCCCCATTCTTTATGGGCTGAGGTTAGTGATTTTTGAGGATTTTTTAATGCTACGTATGTTGTTTTGATGCGTTGTAAACATGTATGTTGTTTGCTGCATGCACACACATATGTTGTTTTGTAGCATGCACACTGTCGTCTTATTGTAAAAGGATTCTAGGTCTATATATATGCTCCAGTGATATTTTTCTCATGCTGGAAATGTGATTTTTTATTACCTGCTTTGTTCACATATGTTGCACACTTGTTTATCATGTTGAGAGTATTGCAACATATTTTAAACTTTTTTTGCGATGAATGGAAGTTTGTTGCATACACAAAACCTTTTGTTGTGTTGACACCTTTTTTTTGACTTGTTGTGTGGACGTCTTTGAAATCCACAACACTTATTTTCTTTCTATTTTGTTAGGAGCGAGGACTAAATGTTGCAAATAATATGTTTTTTATGTTACATGTGGCCGTATGATGTTGCACGGCCCAAGATTTCGGACTTTCCACTTAAAATAGATCCAACGGTCAAAAAGGCCGCTGATTTTCCCGTTGTAGGAAGGGAAAAAATAAACAGTTTTTTTCTTTTATGATTTTTTTAAAAAAAATTTTTTTCAGGGAATCCGTGGCCTTTTACCATTCGGACGTAGATCGAGGAATGTGACGCGAGAGTTTTTTTTTTAGAGGAACATGAGAGCAGTTTGAATACAAAAGCGAGCTTGTCCATCGGCCCATCACAAAAGCCCAATATACCAACGGCTTAGCACACACCCTAGGGTTTGCTTCGCGAGGTCTGGTTCAGCGCGTTCTCAGCCGCCGCGTCGCAAACTCGCACCCATTCACACACCCCCTCGCCCTCCTTTTCTACCCAGCGTCAGGCGCCCGCTCCCCAGCATCTCTCTCTCTCCAATTCAAATTTTCCTGCACCTGCAAAACCTCCCACCTCTCCCAGCCGAACCACCTTCCCCGCTCCCCTCCGGAGTCCACACCACACCCATCTCTCCACCCCGGCGTCGAAGCCGCCTCCCGATCGCCGCCGGAAGGTAGGGCGGGGCAGAGGGCGCCCGTGCTCCAAGGTATACCTGCTGCTCCGTTCCTGTATCATTTTGGTCCCGATCTGACGATCCCCTCGTGTCCAGGTTGATATTTGTCTGCTGGGTTGCGTAATTTCCGTCGTGGGTAGATCTGTGGCGGTGTAGACTGCGTAGTCGCCGTTGCGTCGTTGAGTTCGCGTTGTTACGGTTGATCGATTCTGTAGCGGAGCTGTTGATTGCTTGTTTCGCCCGCTTGATTGTTCTGGTCTGGCCAGATCGATCTGTAGTTACTCCGATCTTAATTGGTGTTTGGCCCCAAATTTTAACACGCGTGCGCGAATTAACTGTGCTTTTATGCCCGTGATATGATGAAGTTAGATCCTTGCACCTGAAGAGTGAGATTATTTGCTTTAGATGGGCATATTTGGGGTGAAAAATGTTCATCAGATCGTGGAGAAGCATGGATCATGGGCTTTGAAACGGAATGTTAATTACTGCGATTTATGTTCTACAGTAACAGTCTGTTTCCCAGTTGTTATGTAATTCAGAACCTCCCTTCCCGATAATAATAATGACCCAGAAACTAAATGACCTGACAACTGGCGACAGTTCAGGCGAAGCAACATATCCACTAAATAGCTATTGCACCCTCCTTAGGCTTTCCAGAAGTGAACGTACCGTAGTGAAATTTGCAATTTTACTTCTACTTTTACCCTTTGCATTGTATCTTTTGCATCGTATCAACGTGAATAATATGTGGTGTTTGGGAAAAATAGACATTCAAATTTCAATAAAGCAAACTGCATTAGCCAGTCTATCTTTCAGCTTTGTAATAAGAGACTAAGGCAGTAAATTAAGGAGAAGGATCCAGTCGATTTTATTTTTCATTTTTTCCTTCAGATATCAGTATCTTATGCTTTTCCTTGCCCATATTCATGCTGCAGGTTCACTTAATGGACATCACTGAGGTCCTTCTAGCTACGCAGTCCCATGATGGTCAGATACGAAATGTTGCAGAAGGGAATATCAAGCACTTTGAAGAGCAGAGTTTTCCTCAGTTTGTGCAGGAATTATCTGCTGAGCTATCTGATGATAGCAAACCTCCTGTATCTCGAAGGCTTGCTGGTATTCTGCTGAAGAATTCTTTGGATGCAAATGATTCAAGAGGAAAGAAAGATGCACACAGCGGTGGATAAGTGTGGACCCTGCAATCAAGTCACATGTTAAAGGTTCATTGTTGATGACCCTTGGATCACCAATATCTGACGCTCACCGCAGCTCTTCGCAAGTCATTGCAAAGGTTGCTTCAATTGAGATCCCTCGTCGAGAATGGCCAGAGCTCATAGTAAACTTGCTAGGTAACATGACGAAGCCAGATGCACACCCTTCTCTGAAGCAGGCTACCCTGGACGCCATTGGATATGTCTGTGAG